>KZ308529.1:389256-408005 GCA_000376725.2 Ladona fulva | reverse complement strand
TAATATAGATAATAATATAGATAATTACACCTCCCTTAAAAAGTTTTGTAGGTGTGATGTTCCAAAACCTTTCTCCATAGTGAGTTAAAAAATAGGACAAAGGACAACATATTCATGAATGATAACTAAAATTGCCTATTTTAATTAATATTACGCATACAAAAAGGTAAAATGTCCTTAAAAAAGCAATGAGAATAATCTTCAAGCCCCAAGAACAAAAACAAATATCCGACTATTCTATTAACTTTCTTACTCAATCTTCTGTAAAACTTCGCCCTTTTTGAACGAATTCATGACGAAACAAAACGTTATAAACTACTGTTATTTCTTTTGATGGACCTACTTTAATTAAACTTGATGGAAATTAAGTAATGAAATTGAGTTTTCTGAGAAATGGTTAGTTTGCTTTGTTTGGGCCGTGAAATTCCCCAAAAATAACCAAGGAAAAGCGGAAATTAAAATATTCCGACAGGACCGGAACTAAAACTCGGAATCTTCCACTTTTCGGGCGGATGCTTGCTTTAACCAATTAAACTACCTAGTCAGAACGTGAGGAAATGCCCTTTTTGCAGACTTTATAGCTCAGGTCCCTATCCTGTCAGACTTTTCTCATCTCCGTTTTTCTTGGAAATTTTCCTCGGTGCACACCTTTACGTACAAAGCTACCTTTCACCCTTTATCTCAATAAAATTCTTTCTTGAATGCCTTCTCATAATCGTACATCGCTGTTACTATTCAAAATACCCTGTGTCAAATATCTTCGAAATTTCATCTCTCGCAGCTAAATGCTTCCTCGGTTAAATATTACCCTAATGCGTTAGGTTTCTAGTCTAATAACCATTAACTTTTTCTGACAAAATAATTTACTCTCGAACTCGGACCGGGTCTGGTGACAGAATAGAGAGTGGTGGTCAGTTTAGATTAGTTAATTTCACGGTAGAGTGGAAGTCGTACAGATTAATTAAGCCCTAATTAATGGGATAAAATTAAAACGCATTTTACATATCTGCTCTCCGATGGGTAAATAAAAGGCTACTGATTGATAATATAACGCAATTAATAAAAATATATCGGTAAATTTTAGCGTATGAATATTTTTACCATATTTAACAGCAAATTTTGCAAACAGTAATCACTTTTGCTCACTTGGATGAAGCCATTAACGTCACACTTACATAATGATACATTTCTCCAACTCGAAAGTAACTTAAACGAAATGAATACCCTTTTGGAAGAAATCCACCGACATAAAACTAAAACACTTTGATAACTGTTTATCGTTTATCGTGATTGAATGAAAGGTATTTACTACGTTTCTTACACTATGGAAAAATTACAAGGAAATACAGTCCTCGTAGTCTTTCCAAATACTTGTCCCACTTGCTAGACTTTAAATCTTAGATACCTCCGATTTAAGAAAGAAATGAAAGTTGGAACACGGCTGTTAATGAATTAGAGGCTTACGGAGTGTTTAAAACCTCCAACCTCCGATTTAGCTTCATTCCGGAATGAATGCAAATAAAAGTACTTGAGGAAAGCAAATTATGGGTGAGTTTTATCATAGAGTAATCTTATAGACGGCTAACCTAATGGGAGAATTTGAAATCACTTTTTTTTCACGTCTTATCTCCGTTAGATGGCATTGGCGTTTCCCTTCGCCTCTTCCTTCTCACTCACAGACTTGCTCCCCTTTACTCGGAGCGGCCAAGATTAAGATTTCAAAGAGCACCATTATTCTAATCTACAAACCAACGAACAAAGTTCAGTGCTCAGAATACCTGCTCAAAAAGTGGGAGATCTGGGTTCGAATACCAGTCATGTTGATATCTTCCATTTCTGTTTCCCTTGGGTTATTGTCTTTTCATTACGGCGGTACTTCCCAGTGAGTGAATGAGTCGAATAATTTATTACAAAAATTTTAAAAGCTGAGTTTTACATGGAAAACTTTGTCTTCTGTTCAAGGTACATACGATAACCGATAGAGATACTTAAGAACCGACATCAATAAATTGCAATAAAAATCTTAAAAATCAAAATAATTATCCGCAGAAAATAGTACAGGTTATTTTACGTGAGTTTCTGCGTCTTCGTTTCCTTTTTGTACCAATACCAAACCTTATATCACTAGGTATATATAGAATCGTGGATTTCGTGCTCAACGCGTTCTAATTTTCAATCGTGCGACACTGAGCTCACGTAACAAGTAGCAAGTATACTTAATTGACAAATTATTAATTACATAATTTTTATTACATAATCCTCTCAAATGATTTTTTAAATTTACTCTCGTTAATAATGTACGGTTCCTACCATCATATCTGGAACATTTTTCATTCATCTTTTTGAGCAGGATAAACAAAGATATAAAATTCATTACCTCACAGTCGCATTAAGAATGTTACTGGAACAATGAATAGCTTGCAGTACAATAGACAAACAATAGATGCTTGCAAATGGTATTCACTTGGTAACATCTTGGCCAACGATTAATATAATTCATAGGATCAAATGGCTGTATTAACATGAACATTTTCCACTCATAACGCTCTGGTTCAGCAGAAGCAAAAGCAAACATATGCAAACCTCATTTAATTTAGTATGCCTCATTTCCTTCAAATCAATTGATAGCAAATATAGGAGGGATGAGGTTCAAGCCAGCCACCGAGCTGAAATTTACGCAAACAAGATAGCATTTCACTATCAAACGATTCAGCTCATATTCAAGGGAGAGGAGAAAAATGCCAACTAGATCTTAATGTAAATACTCTGTAGTTATCTCTTCGAAAGGAAATAATTACGTCAGAAGTACCCATAGAAGATTAGTGGAATGAAGATGTTAAGAAAGAAATTAAATCACAATTACGTTTTTCCACAAAGATTTGAAAAAATAACTACCGGTTTCGGCTCAGATCGGCCATCCCCACCTGAGATTGGTTGATTTTTTTTTTCAAACAGATGTGGAAAAAGGTGAAGGTGATTTTATTTTTTTCATACCACCGTAATTGAATCCCTCACAGGAAAGCCTTCCGCAATTGGTTTTATTAATAGTAAAATGAATATAAATGTAGTCGAGTCAGTTGAACATCTCGGGATTACTACTAGAAATAACTTAAAGTAGAACACACATATCAGTAAAATCTGCGGTCAAGCTATTAAAATGCTCAAAATATATCAAGCGATACTTGATGAAACTCTCCATAATTTATTAAGAATCACGTAAGAAAATTTGACAAAGCCACGAGTTAAAAAAGCACATATGCGACCGGTTTCGAGGTAATAACCTACCAGTTCCATGTTACCAGATGATGAGGTGTTACCTCAAAACCGCATATGTGTTAGAAAAGGTTAGAAAAAAACTTAAAGACATCAAATTTTGCTATATAATTCTTAATAAATCAAAAAGCTCGTTCTACGACGCAAATTTTATGTATATGCGATGAAATTGTCAGAGAGTGATGTTATTTCACCCTGGTCAGGCCCCATCTGGATTATGCGGCCAAGATCTATGATCCAGCGGATAAAACGTGTACTCGCTAACACGAGAAAGTGCAGCGCAAGACGATACGATAAGTTAAAAATGCTAGAATTAAAAAGCAAACGCTGCGAAAATCCTCTCAGACAAAGGTTGGGAATGTTTGATAGAAATTAGATTAGAAGCCAAGCTGCGATTGTTTGATAAATTCAGAAAACGTACACTGAGAAAGACTCGGTATTATGCGACCCCATGCTACATCGGGGGTTCCAGAAATGAGCGTAAATAAGGGAAATAGATGCGAAGACAAGTCGTTTTAAGTACGTTCTTGCCGCAAACGATACGTGACAACAATAAGCTAAAGAAATAACTCAAACGCTTGGTGTTTACACCCTCTGCCACACGCCGAATGGCGGCTTGTAGAGGATTTATTTTGATATAGACAAGAGCAAACGAATGATAATTTTGATGGAAAAATCTGCTTTTCTGTTTCGCTTGGACCCATTGATTCGAATTAATGGTTCCCTGAAACTGGAAATAACAGTTTTCTTTCACGAGAGGTGGATGTGTTCCGCGTGGCTCTAATTCAGTTAATTCTAAATGACCTGTTTACGAGGATATTTCTCCATGACCATTTGAGAATATAGAAAGGTCGCCCACGGCGTGCTCGCTGACCTGCTATGACCTCGCTCGCCTGAGAAGATTCGTTATTCTCTCCTCGGGCTTAAAGGGTTGGACACCCTGAATCCAACGCTTTCTTGCTATATTTAGCACGCTAGCGTCACATTAGCTGGTATCACAGAATCTGATGTCGTGTCCAACACCTCTTTTCGTTTACTTTTGGTCGGCATCCTTCTGAGAATACACCCCAAGTAGTTCTGCTCTGAAAACTGCCTGTTTCAATTACGTACAAGTTGCGCAGACTGCATCACGGGTTTAGATTTTTTTTCTTAAAGTTTTAGTGGTGATCTCGTACGAGAAACCATGAGCCTCATGATCGCATCTTCGAGGCAAAGTTAAGGAATGAGTTACAAAAAAAGGATTGTGTGACAATGTATCCCTTTTACCTTTCTCTTGCGAATTAGTATTATTGTGAAAGTATTTAATTGAAAAAATGTGACCGGTATAGTGGGATGTTGGGGAAAAGGGGATTAACTTAAGACAATTTAAAAACATTGTATGACAAAAGACAAGTGGCTTATGGACAATTTTTATTGATGGACAAGAGTTTTCAAAATTAGTGATTTGTATCGTTTGACATTGGTAATTTAAGAATTGTCTTAATGTGTGTTGAGTATTATGACTACTGCCTAAGAGAGGTTTTCCGAGGTGTTTCCCTACCTTCTAATGCGATTTCCAGGCAGATTCTGTGTTCCCGTCAATGCAAGTAACATTTTAACTAGTTATATAAAGTGAGAATTATTTCAAAGTTGTACCCACTGCCATTAGGACTTACTCGCACTGATAACTTTGTAAGGATAATAACAGTAGTAATTTACCATGTTGTACGATAATCTTCATTGTCAAGATGCCCAGACTGCGTATGCATGCAGTATACGGGAGTTTACAAGAGTCGAAGAGTGATTCATCCGACAAGGTAGAAAAGGTTCAGGGAAAGGCGATGCGTCTGTTAAGAATTGGTACGGCGAAGCAGTACCCCAACCAAATGCTTCACTGCGTACAATGGGAAATTTATTAAATAAAAAAGTTTGAAATTAGAAAGGATTTGTTTGTAAAACTTAGAGACAGTACGTCCTCGGAAGACGTAGCAGATCTTACGGCTCTTACATATGCCAATGAAAACCGATAGAAAACTCAACGAAATAGATGCTACAAGTAGGTTTAAAAATTCATCTTCTGTCTGAATGATACGCCGCTGCACAAGGATAATAAAATACGGAAAATGCACCCCCTGCCACACTCCGAAATGCAGGGAGAAAGGAATGTATGTAGATTTAGATGAGATATAAATATCATTTGATTCCTGACTTCTCCGGAAAAACCAAACTTCTACACACGATGTTTATTAAAGTTCTTCAAACTTTGTTGTGAGACTGTTCGCAGCTGGCGACGCCTTTAGCTAAACAGAGCTAATAATTAAAATGAGAACAATCGTAAATTAACTCTTTGTCGTTGTTACCAACGTATGAATGCCACTAGCTTACTGAAAGTGACTTCTCACAACAGAATAAATTTGTAGCGTATATCCTGAATGAGCGTCAATAAATGTCCATCAACCATTTGAACCCGAAGTAAATTAGTAGGAACACTAACTATATAAATGGATTTTCGAAAAGGTATTGGTTATGACGAACGAATACAATAATGGTGTGCTCATTAACGAAACATGTGTTTACGTGTCAGATTTAATACGAATCACTCCCAGCGCTTCGAGGCCATAAAACAAGATCAAAAATTTAAGCATTGTTATTAATGAAATCTGACGCTTAAGCGCAAAATTATTTAGTAAAGGTTGCACCTCCGAGAATTTCTTGTTCCACATACAGGTTTGATCTCGAATGAGCATAAAAGTTTAACAGAGAAGTACTGGATTTAACTTCAATTATATATGAGGATATTATGAATAAGGTAAATGTTAATTTATGAATAAAAACCTATTTTATATTTCGATAGATTCGTACGCTATAACATTCCGCATCTAAGTCCCTTTCTTTCTCTACCAGGCAACAAACCCAACCCTTTACATCATTTAACAAGTTGTGCCTTTCCCTCGGTCTTTTCTTTTGCATCCAACCTTTGAAATTTGATCTATAAGGCACACTGCTGGGTTAATACATTAGAACTTTGAGAAAAACTTCGAAAAGCCGTCGTTTGCAAGCTTCGTCAAAGGAGATGAAGAGAACTAGATGGTAACACGATTGCCGAAATACGTATTGGGAATAACAACCTTGCAAAGCGTATCCACAATGAAGCCTAACTGGTTGGAATTTCCTAACGGTTGATTTGCTAGCAAACGAGAGCTTTTTCGGAGCTTTTTTCAAAACTCCAACCTATTTAATTTTGTTTCAATCTCTCCTATCTCAATATTTGACAAACATACGTCTCATATCTTCGGGTTTTCTTCGGTAAAAACCTAATTTCTTTCCACGTTACTTGGTGCCACCCCGTTGATAATTCTATCAATTCAGCTTTCTCTTTCTACACCCCTCCACACCCGTGTCCGGACAACTGAGCGCGCGACAACAGAGCGCGTGTGAAACATGGACTCTAATTTTACGAGTCCATGTTTCACACCCATACAACATAACGACCAAAAATAACAACATTTTTCAAGGGAGTATATTATAACGCGATTAAATGCGCTGATGAACCTAATCCATTATATCAATTTTATTTATTTTCGCTTTAGCGAATTTCTATGGGCTGCTATTATACAACTTTCTACGGTTAACCATTTTTTCTTTTTTATTTCGTCAGTATTCTTTCATTCTCTGGCTCATTCTTGCACGTTTTTCTTCCGAGAATACCCTTTTGGTTTTTCTTCGGACAGATCTTTCACCTCTGTAATCTTCTTTTTGAACATTATTCTGTTTCAAATGTCTTCTTCCTTGATTCCACATTTTCGTAGATCTTCATGAATTTCTTCCACCCATGGGACTCTTCCCAGTCTCCTAGAAGAGTAGGATCTTGTTTGCTATTCCTTCTGGTTTCATTCTTCTTAAACATCCATAGAAAGTCATCCAGCTTTTCTTAATTATTATTGAGATTTTTTCAAGCTTTTCATATAACTCTTGGTTTGATCTCAAGTAGAATGCAAACTCATTTGCTGTTACCCTTCTGTATCCAATGTCTTCCTTAAAAACTTCGTTTCTTTATTTTCTATTTCCGAGAGTCCCTTTTTGGCTATTGTTTCTACCGCGTATAGACGTTCATGTTTGACTACAGTACCGTAGTGTCTGAATTTGGCTCGATGATATAAGGATTTGGATCTGGAAGTCTTGGCATATTCTGAATACTATCTCCATCTTTATCATCCTTCCTTCGATCGCAGCCTTCTCGTTAGTGTCCGGGATTAGAATCTCACCTAATCCTTATGTATAGCACATTTAAGTGAATAGCGAAAGTATGGATTTGATCGCATATATTGCTTTCTTCCTGTAGATACACGGACCTTCTTAATTGGAAACAAAATCCCCATTAATCACACCTAGATCTCGATTTCCCTGCAAACTGCAAAGGAACTTATTTCGCTCGACTTTCAATCTGCCAGCGCGACTTTTTATTAAGCGGTTTATTTTTGTACCTCCGTCAATATATTTAAACTGCAAGGTCATCCTTTACATTTCCTGAATTTCATCTCATCTAGATAGCGCACTTTTTTTTCTTCCTCGTGAGCTTTATTTCCTTTCAAGATTAAATTAGAAATGTTTGACCTAGATGCTCGGTTGAGAATTATGTTTGAGAAAAAGGAAGGAAATTCACATTTTTATCGTAGAGAATCCCTCCGGATTCAAAAATCACCCGAACGACTCTTCAGAATACCACGGAAAATTAAAAACGTTTTTTCCGAACCTCTCGCTTTATTGCAAGCAGAATCGTCGTTGGTGATATTCACGTAATTGCCCCCTGATTAATTATTTTTCAAAAGAGACCTGAGATGGAATGATTTTATTGATGAAAAAGAGCTTTGAAGGTTGATCCATGGCGCAATTTTTCATCATTACTGATGGGAAGCGTGTTCTGTGGTAGTATCATATGGATCAATTTCGATTGACCAACAGTATCATCAACCGACCGTCTCACTTTCGTCTCCTTGATAACTCTGAGGTATATTAACATTGTCATACAGATTTAGATGGAAATTCTAAGAATTATTAATAACAATAATAAGTATAATACATTAAATTAGCTTAAGGAACCGATTTGATGTGAAGGATGTTTTCCCTGAATATAAAAGACAATGTTATTACTTAGTATTACAACTCTCTCCTCGTTCAGAATCAAAAGACGCTTCTTCTCGATTCAGCGTAAATGGTAACAAGTATGGTAGAGACGTTGTCGGTTAATTTAACAGTAAATTGCAGTTTAACAGAATACGTGATATCGCGATTCCCGTTCTCGGCGAGCATGATTTCCGAGACCAGACGACAAAGAGATTTCGCGAGATTACAGTAAGAACTGATAGCTATTACTGGTCTCTTTTTCCTGGTGGTATTAGGAATATCAATTAGGTAACTTTCTAGTAGGCTCGGTGTTCTCACATCCCAGCCATTCGCCATGGGGTTGTTTGCTTGCCGGATTGCTTCGTAAACATATGCAATATATAATGTAAACATAATAAATCATGTTAAATAATCTTAAAATGCCACGAAAACTATTATAAATGTTAATTTAGAATCATTAGACAAAATTAAAAATAAAGAACATATGGATAAAATGCTTCTCCAACCAATGACGAAATAAATGCGATGACAAGTCGTTTTAGGGAATCATTCTTTCCGCAAACGATACGTGACAGCAATAAGCTAAGGAGGTAACTCAAACGCTTGTTGGTTACATCTCCTGCCACACCGAAATTCGGCTTACAGGGTAATTAAGTAGACGTAGATGAAATGTAAATATAATAGGTAATCTTTAAGGATAAACAGAAGGGAAAAAATATGTAAATTCACGGAACTCGAACGCAGGTCTCTCACTTTCTTCGCAAAGGTTTCACCACCGTTGCTCGCAAAACAATCCTGTTAACACAGGCGAATTGACACGACACAAGCGGTGAGAATACCTGCCCAGAAAGTTAGAGATCTGGGTTGGAGTCCTAGTCACTTTTCATTTCTGTGTATCCTTGGGTTTCAAGATGCACGACTATAACAGCAAAGATACTTCCTTTCCCTCATCCTTGTAATTGGTAATAATTTACAAAATCTCAAATCACAACAGAACTGTCGATGTTGACGAGAACCCCCAAACGGAGATTCGGTGAAGCATGTCGGCCAAATGAATGAAGGAGATTCCGTAGTATACACATTATTTTCGAAAGATTGGATTATCGCTGGAGTGGCAGTTTTAATAAGTAGAATTCTAATGTACGTAATCTGCTATTTTTCACTTTTTTTATTCCTTGGTACGTAATTTTCTACGCAAATTATAGAAACTCGGCCGGTTCAAAAATTATCCAAGAGAAGGAATTTATCATGGAGATTCCGAATATTTTCACGGACAAAAGAATACTTTCATAACTTCTAACGTCGCATATTTTAAAAATTTATCAACAGCATTCCCGCGGTGTTTCGCGACTCAGACGAGAAATTCCCCCGAGAAATTTGACTGAGATGATGGCTTTTTCCTATTTCTTATCGGTGAATATTCACGCAATATAAAAGAGCTCGCGCATTCCGATTCATTCGTAATAAATATATTCAGCTCGCTGGAGCAGTGTGTTAATTACGATTGAACTATTTTTCCCTTGATACTCTCCAGATATACGACATTGACTTTATGATGGGAGTCCTCATGAGAAATAGAAACAGCGAATTTTTTACGTTACCAAGCCATTTTCATTTTGCGACCGGATTCGAAGCTTACTCATCCTAAGGCCAATCTCTGCAAGAGAACGAGAAAGAAATGAGATGTAATTCTCGAATGATGATGGGGCGCAATTTTTGGAGCCAGCCGCGAAATAAAACGTACCACTGGGTCACTTACGAAACTCCTGCAATTATCTATCAAGCTACCATAATATTCCAAAAATTTTCCACTTCAGACGTACGACGATCGTTTCTAAGCCATCCGGTAATAATCTATGAACAATACACTGAAGTACACCTCATTAGCTAAAATGATACTTCAGAAGTTCTTCCGGTTCCATTAGAGAGCAATTAGCGTGAAAATTCAGGAAAATTCTCGGAGTCAACTTTGAAAGGTAGTAGTAGTATTGTTAAAAGTGCTTCGCCAGCTGAAATTTTGGCATGTGGCACATATGAGCTTCCGCCGGAAGACGAATCCGGGACCGCCTTCACCAAAGGCGAACGTGCTACCCTCCTGGCTATCCGGAATCGCTTTCATGACGAATATGGTGGATAATAAGTTCCAGTTTCCAGTTTCAATAACAATTAGTTAGTAGATCACGTGCCTAAGGGCGTATCATCAATGAGGACTGGGATGCTCATTAAAAAAAGATCGACTCTAACTTGAAACTAAAGTACCTAAAAGACAGTCAACCGATCGCGTATCTTATTTCAGCGTATCTATCACACATCATTAAATAAAGTCACCTCAGCACCCATGCGTTATAACATTTTCGCTAGGGTTTTATCAATCGTGGGTTTATCTTAAAAATTATTAGTCTAATTAAAAGAAAGGAAATATTTTGCGATGGAGTAGTTAATTCTCTTTCGTTTTAAAGAATTCCCGGACTTAAACGTTAACTAAGACTAAATACTAAAAATGAGGGCCGGATGAAGTGTATTGTCGACCTGGGCTGGGTGCTCCATCCGTATAGGTACTAGTAAAATATCCTTTATTCAACGGCTTATTTATTTTCTAGAGAGAAAAAAATTTAGAACTCATCAGAAATAACCTAAAAAATAACGAATATTCTTTTTATGTTTAATTTTTGCTAAAATCACCTGAAGTCCCCTAAATTTTTCCCTTCTCTATCCCTTCACTAATGAATATCTTATTTTCAATCCTCTTTGATCGTGACAAAGCAACAAATAATTGGCCCCTAGTAATTAACTAAATCAAGCTGATTAAGAAACTCCTAATTAGTCGTAAATTGACCCTACGATTTGTCATCGTACGCGCAAAATGCTAAAATTGCCTCGTTTTCGTTTATTCTGTCATTAATTACTACCCTTACGTTTAAATGAGTCTAATGTACAAACAATGAGTCCGTGTATTCTTATGAGGAAATGAATGAGCTCGGATTTAACAATGGCCTGTGTTTTCAGGGGGACCGGTTATTTTCAAAACTCAAACTTTCACAAAATGCTCCTGTATTACATCAAATTCTCACAATTCTGAATCGAATAGAATTCCACGATCAAATTATGGATCTTTTTCCATTTTCCGTTTCGGTGCTTTTCTCGATTTCGTGCAACCATTCTTTCTGATTTAAGTTTGCAAAAAAATAAGGCCAAAAAACGTTAAAAATTAATTTTATATGCATTTCTTATGGTAACTCTTCGGCATCTTGGGTCGAACCGGGGACACATTAGGTATAACTACCTTTAAAACTTGAAACTTGTGCAAATTTCGTATAGGCATACGTATAACTTCCTACTTTATTTATAAGAAAGGAAAAGACAAGAAAGGAAAAGACAAGAAACGTGTTAGAGGTGTCTTTGAACGTAAAGGCGACCACAGTCTCCCGAACATTCTTTTTATATGTTCTGGTCGGTTATTTTAATAGAAAGAGCAACCAACCGGAAATTGGTAGACCCGGGTTCGAGTTCCGGTCCTACCGAATTTATTTCACGTCCATTCCCTTGGAAAAAAAGAAGNATATAAAAAAATTAAGAAAATGGATTGATTTATAGAAAGCAAATGCATCGTAACAATCGGTAATTATAATCTGTTGCGATCGATCGATTCATTAAACTAATAGTTGGAATTAATCGAAGAATGTTAGGTACTTAAAAATATTCCACCTGAAAACTTCTTATCTCTGATTGCCTGAACACCTCCGTTAACGATTTCATAACATTTCTAACACGTAATAAATTTTTTCTAGGATTCATCTTCCCAGCAAATAACCCTCACAACAAAACTTTCAGTGCGTGTATATAATTTGTCAATATAAGATTATCAAAAAGGATTGGCGACAAACGAAATATTCCAACAAACACTAAAGGCATGCGCCGCCCAAACCTCGGCGCCCTGGGCAAACGCTTCGCTCGTCCTTGACTTGGACCGCTTCTGCTAAACACAATGAGTAAACTAAAATCTGACAAACGTCATAAATCAATAATAGTCTATCAATTTAAACTGAATCTGTTAACACAGCCGAACATCGATAAATCATAAGAACTTTTTTATGGTACGAATACGGGTGTACTCTTCTCAAATCTATAGTGAAAAGAAAAGTACATCTACATAAATACCCTGCAAGCCGCCTTCCGGCGTGTGGCAGGGGGTGTGAACACCAAGAGTAGAATTACCTCTTTAATTTATTTATACCGCGTATCGTTCGCGGAAAAAATGAGTCCCTAAAGCGACGTGTCCTCGCACGTATTTCTCTCATTTTTCTCTCACTGTCGGATCGGCCGAAGTAGCAGGGGGGTCGCATAATAAGTAATGTCAAATTACCTCACCCCATGTACCCTATTATGCCTCATTTCCTCATTGCGTAACTAATAGTGGAGGGGTTGAAGTTCAAACCGCCCTCCGGGCTGAACACTCCTCATATCCCCGGTGAATTTAACGTTAGTCTTTCATCTCTGTCTCTTTTCTGAGTCGATACTTCCGTTTATAGATTATTTCACACTCAATAACACCACGATAGCATGTTAAATCTTAAGTGTATGATCAACAACCACTTGTATTTTTAACGCACATCCTTGGGCCTCTTGCTCGATCAAGCGGGAGTTGAAAGTTTCAAAAGGCAAGCCTGCATGTTACCCTCTCCCGAGACCCTCTGGTTCCCATTACGAGCCCTCTTCGGCCCGTCCTACGATTTGATGTATTCCCGAGTGGAATATTCAAACTTTGAACGCATAATTGTACGCCACGGTCACAAAGCTTCCGAAATTCGGAGAGGCATTCACTCCTTTTCATTGCCCTCCGCCATGTATAACGCCTCGTCTTTTTTTCCCTCTCTTTACAGGAATAAAAACCGGTAATTTTTTGCCCGACGTGAATTTTAGCTTCGAATATGAGCGCCGGAGCGTTATTTGCCTAATTGGGAAGGGAGTTTCACTGAATTCTCACCGGTGGTATTGATCAATTCTCCGCTATTGTGGTCATCAGAAGGCCGAGAATAAAATATTGCTTCCAATTCCTTTTATTCTAGAACCTATCTTGAGAATTTCAACACTGATAATAAAGTTTTAGAAATTTTACCGTTTCAAGAAAGAGGTTACTGACATACTAATTAAAAAATAGTTTATCGACATTAAAATCAACGTGATTTGGCGTGTAAGAGAGGAAGTTGTACGTGGCTGTTATTAAAATAGTTTTAAAATACTCCTTAATCTATTCGGTTGGTACTCGATGTGAAGAGTGTATTTTGT
Organism: Ladona fulva; assembly: GCA_000376725.2. Lineage (NCBI taxonomy): Eukaryota > Metazoa > Arthropoda > Insecta > Odonata > Libellulidae > Ladona > Ladona fulva. The sequence continues at coordinate 394,343 of KZ308529.1, read as the reverse complement.
TAGGAGGAGGAAGGTAATGATAGATAACTTGATGACAGGCTAACTTGTCCGAGTCAGAATCTTAATTCCTTTCCTTCATTTTAAGAACCATCATTATTTTCTAAATGTGCTATAATCGCTGTGTATAAGAGACGCGAAATTTTCAAAAGGGGAAAGAATGTTGGATCACTCGATAATAAATATAGAGACTTTCTCATTTTTAATTTTTATACACTGCTCTAACAAAATATGATACCATTCTATATATGTGTACAGAAATGTTCCATCAAACCCTCGCCTCCGCTTCTCCAAGCCTACCGAAACAAGCCTGCAAAATCTGAAATAGAGGCAAAAAGTTATGACCGCAGTTCCACGATGCGCTGTTGCTACGAGAAACTGAGCAAAGGAATGGAAGGATCGAATGTTCCCTCCCCTCGATTTTATGCACCACACAATACGCCGCTCGATTTTTATGGAAGGAACTGTACATCAGAGTTAAATACCAGAGATCAGTTAAAGGAACCTCGCAAGGACTAGTGGAAAACCGCATTCTTAGAATAATACCAGAGAATGCATCTAAAAATGGCTAAACCTTTTATTTAGTATTTTTGAACCTCTACGATCTATAATTTGGTCTAAACCCGCGAAATTTCACGAAAACCCACTCCAGAATCATTCATAAATTACTGAAACTATCTTTCCTTCTTCCTTTCTGTTTCTTATTAAATATTGGACTTTATTTTTATATTTACCTATTTTTGTCGATCCGTGCACTCGACTTATACACCCCCTTCTCTTTGTGGGTTTTTTTCCTGTAATGGAAACATTTTTGCTGTGATAAAAAAACTGTTTATTCTCCACAAAACCATTTTTTCTTTTCTTCTATTTTTTCTATTACCGCTCAGCTTGTTAAAATTCTATATATATTGTAGTTTAAAATCTTATGTCATGTTATATATTCGTATTTGTGCAAAATTCTTACAAGAAATAAATAGAAGATGAGAATCTCTAGTCCCAATTTTGCCCAATAAAGACGCCTATATTGTGTTGTGTTGTATTCATCTTTCTCTTGGGTTCCTAGGATACGACGATATCTTCCTACTGGATGTACACACCGATCTCGCATGAACAAATGCCTTGTTTAGCACTTCTTATTTTGGTGTTTTATTTAACTCTTTGTTTTCGCGGGGTTTTTCGCTCCCTTCTACGGTAACTTGCGTAACAAATTTTTATATCGGTAAGTTGACCGTTGCGATAAAAATGTCGACAATTATGATAATTAGAATTTCAAGTTAATGGTTTTCAATGTAATTATCAGTAGCTTTCGTGATATTATAGTCCTGAGCAAGGCAAGAAAAAATTAAAGAAACATACATTTTCTCTATCCTGTATCAAAAGACAAATGGATACGACTTCTACTAATTCTGATAACTTCCAATATGAGTATCCCGAAACGATAAAGACAGTTTTCAGAAGGTGTGGGGCCTCTTTGCACAAGGGACCAAACTGCGACATTGACGATACTCCTGAAACTATATCCCACAAAGCGCAACTTTCCATAGTGGTACGGTAGCATTAGCGAAAGCTAACCCAAAGACAATCGATTGGCTTCATCAACTTGATATACGTACAAATGTGTGAACAATCTCGTTTCCTCTTTTAAGGAATAATGTTATAAATAATTACCCTCCTTTTAGTCATCTCTTAGTGTTATCTTTTATATTACCAAATACATTGCTTTATGATATATTTTACTCTTGCTCTAACTTGCTAAGGTGAACTAGTAAATAACTGTATTTATAACCTAGATACCATACGCTCAATAAATTAATACTTCGTAATTCGGCTACGCGGAATTTTATGGCACTTCTCGCACTCTTTGTTTTATTTCTACTAAACAAATTTTACTTTTATTGCTAGCAACTTTCTCTCAATTGAAGAGAAACGGGATCCGCCTCTTCTGTTCACTTCATCCCTCCACATGACTACACGGGCATTCAAATTTACCTTTTTCTCGGTGACATGGATAGTAATACAAATAAACAAGAAAGACAAATAATTATTTGTATGCTTATCAAGAAGATGACAAAAATACCTCTACAAACAAAGACTGAATATCAATGTAACGCTTCTGATACTATTTTGTTACCCACGTTAAATGCAACACTTTGTAATCCTTTTCTGACAAAAAGTAATCTTGCATTCCTCCCTACAGCAACGCCGTATTACGTTTTCGTAACCACGTAAATAACGGAAGCAACGCAATTTTTGGGCTCCATTAGCGTAACAGGCCTGGTGATGGCGCTCGAGATTCGTTTTGGGTTAAAAACCGGACTGCGTGGTCCGACGATTCTTTCAGAGAGAGAGCAGGAGAGAAAATGAAATCATATTACCGAGGCCATCTCTCCCTAATGAGAATTAGGAATTCTTCGGAAAAGCTTGGTTAGATTGAAATAAACGGAGCTGGTGCATTCAGAATATTTATGCGATGGACAGAAATGCATTTTACTCATGACTGCGAATGTAATACAATTAACTGAAGCAAGGCTACACGAAGGCATCTACATATCGGAGACACTATTCTAAATTCTTGCGTAAATGCATTGTTTGGGTGAAGGAAATCGCGCAGAGACTGAACCAAGGAAAAGAGTGGATTAAAACCATTTAAATTTTAATCTAATATCAGCAGTAGCTTCATATCCTAATAATTAACTATAACGACGTATTCATTCGATACATTTGTTCGAAGCGAAATCGAACCGAGACATTAGAAAACAAATGTGACAACAAAAAACATCTTTCTGTTGCCAATTAAATGCTAATCGGTACTGCATAACAAATAATTCTTCACTTAGTCAATTCAAATCATGGATGGAAAGTCTGATTCTCGCTTAGAATAATTTGTACCTCATTCAACTCAGAATTATGGATGCAGACCCGGGTTCGATCCCAGTAGGGGCCAAGTTTTCCCGATACAGTTTGGTAACAGGAAGAGCATACTTAGTACCCAAAACCCGGAAAGCAGACCTCAGTAATTGGTTAGAAACTGATTAAGATCACGATAAAGATCCAAAGTTAGCCCATTTCCCATACTCTTTAAACATTTCACATTGGTTGTTTTCGTAATCATAAATTTTTAATAAGCACTGAAGCAGTTTTCGTTGGTTTAACTCTTTTACAATGGAATAACGTATACGAATGTTATTTATTCCACTAAGCAGTCAGCAGTTTCAAACTGTCAAGTTCGTTTATGCATATATTTTTCTCACATCATAACTGTCTATAATATCGTAAGTTAACGACAGTACTTGAATTACTTTGTGCTCCAGTAATTGTCCAAAAAGGTATGCTTTACAAATGATAATCTATTTCTCATACCAATAATAATCTGTTCCTTAACAAATAAAACGTATATCAGAACACTTATTTAATTGAAAAGCATTACTTTAAGGAAAACATAAAACAAAAATTACTCTATTGTGAATATCTTACGTATGGATGCAGTGGCGCAGCGAGGGTGGGTTTTAGGGTTAATCTCCCCCAAGAGGGTTAAATTCTCTAAGAAAGATATTACAATCTAGTTCCCCTATCTCTGAATGCTCAATTATTTTGCTCCATAACCGTGTAAATCTCCTAATTTTATATCCAGTGAAAATTTTTCACATTTCTTGTAAGATGTAGTGTGAATGATACCGGCCCCTGTGTGGCAGGCATGTTTTCGTTGCCTCAACTGTCTCAAACACCTCCCATAGACATCGTGGCCGCGCTACGGATGGATGGACATACTTTATATATCTTTTTCAAGAATCAAAATAATCACGAAAACCGTTACACCATTCGCTGTAGTAGTTTTAACTTATAGTGATCATAAGCGTATTATGATCACTATAAGTTAAAACTACTACAGTGAAGTCTCAAGGAGGGACACATGGACTTCGTTTATGGGGATAGATACCCTGTCGGACAATAGAAGGCTTATCCGAACATACAGATATTTCATTACTTTTTGTGCATGAAAATCGGGTAATTGTCTGACGAGGAATTTCTAAGCTTTTATAAGAACGTAAATGAAATAAGCTTTTCACTTTAAGCGTTAGGAAACTTGAATCCGCCTCTTCAAGTTTTAAGAAGGGGGCACGTCTCTTCCCCCTTCTGAACACGCCACTAATTGACTACGATGTATGAATATGTACAAAGAAATACGACTATGGTCTAGAATGGAAAGAAAGTTGTAAAGATATGTCAACCGGTATATTTGAAAATCCGAAACAGATTTCTTTTCCCTCGAGTGATCGAGAGCATATGTGAAAGGGAAACTAATCATAAAAAACAACCTCTCCCGTGATCTTACAAAAATGAAACGTCAAAAACATCGAATCATTCTTTGTTTCTGTTTCTGATATGAAAAAGTCACTGAGTTCTGGGACAAAGAAGATTATAACTGAGTTTTTTTCTATGCAGGAACGCAATGATTGCCTCTCAGAATTTGAACAAATAATACCTTGCTTTTATTCCTTATTCTGGGAATTTCCCTTAAGACAATTAAATACCGGAATGTATTTTTCGGCTGCTAGTAGAATTACTTTTTATTGCTGCTGCGACAGCTAAGGTCATTTGCGCCAGTTGCATATTTCAGATATATCTACTACTACTACTGTATCCAATTTTATTTTGATTTTACGAATTAATAACCCCTTCATTTTTACAGCACATCGTAAATGATGGATGCATGAAGATGTAACCACCATGGGTACAATAAAAGAGATGGCTCCAAATTTTTATTTACAAAATGTTTCCCGATTCCAATTTGCGCATGTTCAAGAATATCGTATCTTTAACCTTCATATCCCAGTTTAATATTTTTTTTATTTTTAATTAATCCTTTACCGCCTGTCTTTAAAATCGATTCCAAAGAGTCAAACGGTATTATTCCAGATACTCGGCATATATGTAATTTTTAATTAAAATTTCCAATTTATACACACATTCAGCTGTTGAAATTCATCACAGAGGGGTCGATAAAAACCCTTCAAGAAAAATGTTATATTTAGCGTGTGATATGCGGAATATTTTGCGAGGAAACGAGAGTTGGCGCAGAGGAAGACGGG
>KZ308529.1:362769-378028 GCA_000376725.2 Ladona fulva | reverse complement strand
AAATTTATAGAGATACAAACACATTTCATTTGTAAAATATAAACCTCTATAAAAACCTTTGTGAATCGTTAGTAATATGTATCTTTTGTCTCGCGATGGCGTGGAGAGATATTCATCAACATCACTTATTGCAATATAATTGAAATATATCTTTATTAGGTAATATTAGAAGGAAATATCTTTAGGAACTTCCTCAAACTTAATTAACACTCTAGATCTCATATGACCTAAGAATTTCTTCTCTACCTATTTTTCATAGAAGTGTCCGGGGTATTTCTCTATTTCAATCGTAACCTAAATTTCTAAAATAGTTTATCTCAATTTTAACGTTTTTTCTGAATACTGTAAATTTTATTTTTTTCTGTAAGGTTGTCACATGCAAGTCCGATGGCCGATTGGGTCCTTTGCTATCAGCAACGAGAACCTTTGGAGAGCAAATGAGGCATTCTAGAAAAGATGAGTGTAATTTCATATTCAAAAACTTCAACAGAGCTTTTTTGCTGTATAGTACTACATATTTTTACTCAAAGTACGTTCAAAGAGCCGAATAAAATTATTGCCAAAGAAATAACGCTGATTATTTGATTTTTGACATCTTAGAAATTCCTTATATCCCATCAATTATTATTAACTAATATAAGCTGAATTCTTCATGAATGGTAAATCATCTAATTTTACTGCATACTGTTAACATTTGCAATAAGTTTTCCCTCTAATTAAGACGCACCTGAACGGCGACGTTGCTCGGTGGAAATACGTTTTCTGTGAAGATTGATTATTCAAGAACACTGTTACATATATTTAACGGGAACCGACCGAGAAAAACTAGAATTTGAACATCTAAACTCTCACATTTTGATCAAACTAGGATTGTCTAGGTCTTTTTACTCTGATGGAAATTTAAGAAAACTAAATGTGAGAAAAGCAAACGTAAGACTAACGCAGAATGTACGAAACGCTTCTTCAATTACCTCGTAGAATCGAATCAACAGCAGCAAATAATGAGATACATAGATCACTTCCAAGCTGGATGGCATCTGCAACTGTCTACCAGATTTCAAAAAGATGTAAAAAGCATAACTTTTTTCTACTCGAATACCTGCAGATTAAAATTTCTCCATCGACCATCAACGTTGAAGATAATGCTGAACCTCTATTCCATTCTCTTCTAACTCGACGCTGATGATTTGTGGACTACTTTTAAAGTACGACTAACTCAACCATCATTAGCAACTTCTATTCTATTTTTCTTCGAATTCGAATTTTTTATGACAGGGCTGTTCAACTGGTAAACTTTATCCAAGAATGCTACATATATACTTCTAATTTTATGTCAAATACGCTCTTTTCTTCCAACATAGTTTTTTTATTGGAATTTCGTGTTATGAAATTTTCCATCCTACACATGGTGTTTTCCTTTGCATGAATTAGAATTCTTACTCAATTGTCAAACGTCAGTCGAATTAATGCGTATGCGCGTAATAAAGAAGGAAAGATCTGGAAGTACTGATGTATACATCAAAAGAACGGAATCTGAAAGAAATAACTATTTATCAGCAATGAGTACCACAGATTAAACTTTTTAAAAGCGAAAGTGTTTATTTACGAGTATTCGGCCAACTGTTACTAGATGTATCGTAAAAATCGACATCTTTCGTCATGTATATAACATCTCGAGTACTTAATAAGTATAATAGTAATAGTAATAGTCAATAACTAAATAAGATACTTATCTAGATACTGAAAGCAATGATCTTGACAAATTGAAATAGAATATACGTTTACTCACCAAAGAAGCCTGTATTTTTATCATTCTAGCCATTCATAGTGTTCTTCGGTATATGTTGAGCAGATACAGTCTTTGTCAACGATGCCATATAGTAGATATCTTCAGGGTCATCTCCTTTTTTTCCTGAAGTTCTGAAGTAAGGAAAATCCCAAATTCGCGTTATTCATTTAATAATTGATCAAATTAATAGATAAAACTTCTGTTATTTTTTTAAAATAAGGCGATTTATTTCAATTTTATGCACAAAATCCTCGCCAATATCTTTGTAATCTTTTATAGCAATCATTAAACAGATAATTTTTTTTAAAAGGAAATCTTAAAAGAAATGTGACTCTATTTAAGATAAAAATTTTCTGCGTTCTAAACTCCACACTGACAATTAAATTGCTTAATTTTAAGCAATCGAGGTCAAAAACTTATCCCCTAAAAAAATCTCATCTTAATTTATTTTTTAATCTTTTTGGATATTTATTGCCATTGTAAATTCTTGTAACCTTAACCCTTAATTATTCTCGTAGGGTCAATGAACAACCCAAACGATGTAAAAAAAAGAAGGTTGGAACACGGCTGTTTGTGAATTAGAGGTTTAAAAACATTCCGTAAGCCCAGAAATCGGTAATCCGGAACTTCCCGTTAGTCTCTGAGCGCGAGTCCCGCTTGCCGAAAGACAGCTTAAACCTCGAACCTAAACGATACTATTCTTATTACCCATTCATGCATGCACATCATATAGTATGAACATAAATATCATCCAATTCCGAATTAACATAGTAAAAGAGAAATTAAATTATTTAAACGACCGGGAATCTCCATCCCAGCTTCCACACGAAAATAACGTTTGTCATTGTACGTAGGTAACTTTGTGATAGGAATTAGACCATAAATGGAGCAATGTTTACATTGTCTTAGAACATTTAACACCATTTGATCAAATTTCATATTATTCCTTCTCAGCAAAGAAAGTCAAAATCCCTCTATTTCTTCAAAGATAACGTTTTTAAAGTCAATAAAAACAAACATTCACTCATACTAACATCTTTCCGCTAGTCCGTTTTTCAACGAGTTCAAGGAAAATCATATTATAGCCGAGGTTAATGTATTGGACATATTCACCGCTAAAATGGCTCCATGTATTATTGTGGTAGCATTCTTTCCTGGTGAAAATTTCACTACTGAAGACTTGGAACTAATATTTTACCACTCGCTTATTCTTACATAGATATTGATTCGAATGTCCTTAGAAAATATAGAATGATTACTCCAGTTAATGAATTTATCACCGCAAAGGAAAAGTTCTGTCTTTCACCGAGGAGCAATTTCGAAGCAAATGTTGAGATCGCTCGGACGAACTGACAAAAGAAACTTCATGGAGTACTTCGGGAACGCTGCGTTGGAGTTTATCCATTCCAATGGAAGTTCGTGAGAGGCATTTTGCTTAGTGGTTTTGTCCACACATTGTGGCCGACATGGAGACTCAACAGGTTTAATTACTGTAAGTCAAATGTCACTGACGGAGTGACTTGTTCGCCAAATGCATTTGTATTCACCACGTTATTCTCATCGAAATGCCACGGGACCGATGTGGTGGCAGCCATTGAAGAAGTTCTCAGTTTCATACGCAAATAAACTCTTTTGCAGACGATTTCCAGCTGAGAGCAAAGTCAACCAGGACGCAATTCAACTACCACATCCGGAAATGTGCAATTTTGGCTGAGTGCTTTGCTTGTGATTTCCACCTTTGTCTTATCTGGCCGAGAGTATAGAGTCAAATTTTGAATCCATTGCTACAGTAAACAGTTTCAGTAAAGAGGGAGGGGTGGCCCATGTGTATATGACTCTATGACTAATGACTATATGACTAAGCACCTTTAGGTAGTTATTAGCTTTGAGGATGTAGTAATAGTGATCTAGTGATTCTAATCTAGCAGTTTACGCATTGTACTAGATAATTAAAAGTAACATCAGAGTTTTATTGGAGCTATCTAAATTCACATACCTTGTTCATTTACTTTATTATTCACATTGGAGGAGTTCCAACCAAAGATCCAACCAGTTTTCAGGCTCATCAATTGACTGAAAATAATTAGTAAATAATATGAGTGATACTTCTGGTACTTGGACAAGGAGCATGTTTGAAATGCTTAACAAAAAAATATGATTAGAGGAACATTTCAATTTGAGATCTACTATATATGCTTTTATGAATATAATGTTTTCCTGATCAACTTATTCTATACCTTGAAATGTTTGATTGAATGCTTTTGTGTAATGGAATGAGATAGAAGTCATTCAAATAACTATGACAAATTAATATCTTATATAAGTTATTCCTCACAATTTTTTAATGTACGTTTTGCTATTTGTTAACAAAAAAAATTTTTATTGCCCCCCGGTTTATTCCCTTTCAATGATGTAATGTAAAATTCATCTTAAAGAATTCCATTTTAACTGTTCTAACTTTTACTTGCAGAATTTTTTAAAGATTTTTTAAATATTTCATTCATTCTGAGAATTTTTTGCATAATCTAGATAAACCTAGCTTTTCTCTCCAAATAATTCATCCTGATCATAATTTTTAAACTGATTAATCCTCAAGTTACCATATTCTCTGAGAAACCTGAATTTCAGAAATTAGGTTATTATTTACACTTCAAACTATTTTCATAGCCTTAAAAAATTGAGCAGCCCACATAATTCCAGATAAAAATTCCAAAAACCCTTGAAAAACCATATAAAGTACCCTGAATACTCTGAGAACTCCTGAAAACCCTTAAGAAACCCTGGAAAACTTGTACATCCAGGGAAACAACCTAAGAAATCATTATACACTTTGTGGCCTAGCATTTAGCCCCCACTTGTCATGCCAAATCACTGCTCTTGGCCCTTTTGTTCTGATATTACTTTAATCTGAAAGATAACATACATAAGTAGTGTATTGGTTAACACACAATCAAAAATCCAAGATATGCGACAAACATTTATTTCAGAATGCCAGACTGTTGATATATAAAGTCCAGTTCACTACATTGAAATTCAGCAAGAAATGATAAAGCTTTTTACATCTAAAACTTACTTTTACTTTTCAACTTGAAATGTTGGAAATGGAGTATTTCTTGTTATGAAACAAAAGCATTGACATTGTTAAAAAAGGTTATCCATTCTTTGGGATACTAAAATGGAGCGGAATACAAAAGTGTATAAGGAATGACAGGATCAGTGATGGGAAGGTACAGCAAAGAGAGAGTAAAGAGAAGATAGGAATGGTGATAAGTGCAGCCATTAATAAATATCTTCAACTGAGAACTCATGATCAGAGAAGTGTTGAATGAAATTTACAAGGAAGGAAAAGGTTTTGGCTCATACACAACTTTGGAGGGGACAAAAAATATCTGAAAGTCAGATGATAGCTGAATAACAGAATGAAAAGATGATAGCTGAAAAACAGGTTTGTTGTAATACAGTCAAACCTAGAAAGAAAAAGTTAGTGGGCCTGATAAGTAAAAATAAGATTCAGCCAATCAATTCCCAAATTAAAACTGAACTTAACCATATGGAAATGTCAACTAGGAGGCATTATTTGAGTATTATTCTCTAAGATTATCTTGAGAAATAAGACAGCAAGCAATACAATGGAGGAAGGATATAAAAACATGATGCCTAATGGTCAAGGTAAGGAAGAAGGATGAGCAGGCTAACAATAAGAAATATAAATGGAATACAAATATATCTAGTCGGAAAGATAATAGGGATGAGGAGCATATGAGAGATAAGAATAGACAGGGAAACATTTATGAAAGATGAAGTGATTGGCAACAAGAATAATTTCTATAGTAAGTTTGGGTTTAGAAAAATTACCATATTTTAATCAGTAGAAAAGATTTATTGAAAGAGAAGAAATTTTCCCTTACTCTTCTGTAAGAATTTCCAAGATGTATGCACATTTACACCATGAAGTTAAATTTTACTTTGCCTTGGAATCAGGGTTGGTTTGAATATATATTTATTGGAATGAGTTAACAAAAATTATCCAAGATATTATGGTAAAATTTCCCCTTAACCTATTATTGTCATATTTCTTTTTTACCCTTACAAAAGGAAATGAATAATTTGACGAAAAACCACTTCAAAAAAAGAAAGCAAGAAAAGACAATGGCTTTCAATACAGACTCTTAGATTGATCAGCCAAAAAACAAACACATTTTGACAAAATAAATGAAACTTGGTCATCTTCTAGCAGCATAAGCTAATAAGATTCCAGGATTTGAATAAGGTTACAAAAAATATGTTTCCCTAAACAAAATTTTGAATTTTAAATTATCACACCTACAAAACCATTCATGGAATATCTGAATGTACGCCCATTCACATTAGGAAGGTACTCACTCAGTAGACTGCTGCGCAGATGGGCTTCGTCCAAGTCAGAAAATAGGGGGGTCAGTGCTCCCTGGGCAGGAGAAAGAATTAGGCATAGTGGGAACTATCCCTCAAAAGGCCCCCATCTCCTTCACTTTTTTCCCCTCTCTCGGGATGCCAAGTGCCTTCCTAATGTGAATGGGCTGTAACAGACTTTATAATCAACTTAAAAATCATTTAATAAATCTCAAAATAAGGTTATGGAGAATATTTTAATAGAATACCTGCAGTATATACTTCTTTTGCCAATGCATTAATATTTCCAAAGTATCCCCAATGGATCACTCTATGGATCGTCTATTCAAATGAATATCAAATTCAACAAAAAGCTTTATTTAAAAGGAATAACAAGTGTAACAAAAATAGCGACATAACTGGGACTCAAACCTAGGTGTCCCACTTTCCAGGCAGGCATTCTAACCACTGAACTACCATACCGCATCTTAGCTTTATTTAATTACACTTTTGATTGATTCAAATCTGAATATCATGCAGGGCAGTGCTGATGGATGAGGTGGAAACTATCTAAGGCAGCCTTACAAGAGGTGCCAAGTTGAATGTTAATACATTCATTTTCTTCTTATTCAATGTTTTGTGGAAAAAATATGAACTTCAGTGAGGAGATGCTTATTAATTTCTTAATTTTTCTAACTATGTCCTATAAAATTTAGCAAAATAATTGGAAAATAAAATAAAGAGATGGTGTATGACACCTTGCTTAAGATGGCAGAATGGCTTGGCATGTCCCTGATATCTTGAAACTATTACAATTAATATTACACCAGATTGACTTGACAATCTTCTTGGCTTCATATTGTAAATTATTTATAAGTCACAGAATCCAACTAACACTGAGGTTAGTTTCCTAAGGGTCTTCTCCAGAACATCAAGGTCTTCCCTAAGAAACTATGTTTGAAGGTAAAGAGACTTAGTACTTTTTCCACAGGATTTTCTTGTGAATTTTATTGTGAATTGTGAAAAAGCACAGTGAATTGTGAAAGACCACAGTAAATTATCCACAGTGAATCCTAAGAAACAAGTTTATTTTGACCAAATGGTGCAAAAATGAATTGGAGATGGTAAAATGGTCAAAATGCTCTCTCTAAAAGGACAATTACTACCAATATTTTATCTTGAAACATTTATTGCAACCAAATAACACAAGTGTGAAGTAGAACTACCCACTGAAGTGAAACGGGTGTGAAATTACACATTGGCAACAAAAGGACAGACCTATGACCATAAAAGGGAACTGAATACAAGATAAGCAAAATTTGCCAACTTGCTCAGACTACCCTGTGGAATTTCAAAAAGTTGAGGAAACATGACAAAAAAAATATTTCACATTATGATTACATATAGCTGGGAAAATTTAGAAAACAGTACTAGAATTCTTTCACAAGACATCCCTCTAGGAAAAGTCACACAATTTTTTCCTGATAGCTAATTAAAATGCTGTATTAAAAGGAAAATAAAATCAAATATCTGGGATGGTATATATTTTGATAAATACACACACATTAGTCTTCTAATTCTTGGTAGGTTCATGTGCCTTCAAATTTCCTAGTTTATTCACTTTCCTTTAATTATTGATGACCAACCCCTCTCATATAAACAACAAGCAACTTTTGTCTTTGTTTTCCTATCTCTAATTTTCTTTTGCATTCTTTCCTCAATTTAATGCTTGAGCAATCCATCCACTCCCCAATATCTGACCCACGCATTTCTTCTGTCTTTGATTTATTTCCTAGAACAAAACCCATTTCTTCCTAACATCTTTTGCTCTTTCTCGTTTGTCTTTCTATCAAGACAATTTACTTCTCTATGCCACATTTATATGGCCTGGGCATAAAATTTTTAATTTTCTCCATCATTTAACATTTCACGACCATATAGCAAAATGGCTCAGAGCAATGATTTTTACTGGCCTCTTCCTGATATCTTTCTCAAAATCACTTGCTGTCTGCTCACTTTACTTTAAGAAAGGTTACTTTGTTGCTGCTGATTTTCTTTCAACCCCAATTATTCATCTCCAATCCCAAGGAAGAGAATTCCTGAGCCTTGTCCGCTCAGGAATAGTAATAATTCTTCCTTTTCCAGTTTTTCTTCATCTATGCTCATTGTTAGGTTTACTTTTCTCCCCTTAGTGGATCTCCAAACTTTAGTTACATATATGTTTATTTTCATTCCAAAGTGCATTGCTTTATCATTTAATGCATTTGCTACAGTGAAAACCTTTTAGAATCACACACAACAGCTTTTTCATCAGTATATCTTTTAGACTTTACAATGACACTCCTAAATTTTATGTGCTTTAATCTGATTCCAATCCAATCATATCTTCTAATCCAATCTTAGTAAACATATTACATCAAAATTATTGATTTACCTTTGAAAAGACAAATAGAAATCTTGAAAACAAATAGAAATAATACTAACTAAAAGTATTACTTCTATTTGTCTTCAAAATGGAAAGCTACCACAAAGTCGAGGACAAGCTGTTGGATTCTACAACTATGAAAATATTAAACCCTAATGTTGTTATTTTGATGGATTACTACATAACAATCAGATTATGGTGTCCTCATTTCATCTTCTTAACATCCATCAAGAAATCAATTAGAAAAGATTATTAATACTAAAAGAAAATTTATTGCTTAGTCTTCAAGAATTTTAGTGAGAGAAGCCTTATTGATGACTCTATTGTTATAAATACTTTATTCAAATAATTTCCATTTAAGTCAACATACCAATAAGCTAAAGAAAGATGACAGTAAAAGACAAATTTTTATCACAATACAAAAACTAATCCCTCCTTCAAGTAAGTCTTTTCTGTTTTTCAAAACATTCATTTTTCCTTTATCATCTAAAATACTCTCTTATTTTCAACAGTATTACAATAGAAAAATACAAACAAGAATATATTGTCTAAGGTAACAGAGAAGGATATAGAAACTGAACAATACAGACAAAGGAAACAGGATGAGACCATGAAAAGCAGGGCCAGCTCTGCCAAAGGGAGCTCAGGTGCAAAAATCGACTTGATACCCTTCTCTGCAGTAGTAATTTTAAAAGTACCTCAATGACTGAGCTAATTTTTCACATATGCGCTCCCATATGGAACCGACTACTTTTGCCAAAAGCAGCACTACCCACTAGTATCTGCTTCTTCTGACTATATGATATTAGATTCTCTAGGAATCTTCTCGGGTTATCAACCAGGTAAGTTTGTTGGTTAATATCGTTAATATCAACATTTTGGCAACAACCTCTGTTGCCATTTTCATTCTTTGAAAATGGCATCAGAGGTTATCGTAGTAGGAGCCTAGGAACATACCCTGTTGATAACCCAGGAAGATTTCTTGAGAACAATTCTCCGGGAAAACATCAGATCTTTCTTGATTTGAGATATTTAATAAATGAAGAAAACTATTGCATGTAACAACATTCTGTACAGATATATTGTTTGCTATCTGCAAAATAAAAAAGTCATCATAATTGTGAATTGTAAATTGGGGTTCTCAAACTCAGGGGCCAGATGCCAGATGATTCGTGGAACCCCCACTCTTACCCAGGCCTGATGACAAGCCTCCAAATTTAATTTCTATGACCATTCTCTGCCATTTATTTCAAATACCATTTTTACTTTCCAGAATAATTCTCGGAAGCTCTGGTTAGATCATATAATCCAAATAACATTTTCGAAAATTCTTAATCTGGTGTTCTGATGGTAAAAAACCATTTCCTTTCTTTATCTGCAAGCTGGCATATTCTAATATTTGTATTCAATAATGTAATAAAATTTGGCAGGTAAAGCAAGGTTTTATGGCAGTGGATTTATTGATCAAGTATTCATTCAATAGTTAAAAAGTGTTTAAATGTGAAGAAGAACGTATAGATATGTGGAAGGTGGAAGGTTTTGCCTGAGTAAGGAATTAATGAATGGTTAATATTGTAATAATTGCAATGAGGGCAGTGTACGAAGGCATTAAAACAGTTTGAAAGAAAATGAGCAGATTGAGTGAGAGTTCGATGAGGGAGAGGAGATGAGAAATTCTTAACGTAACATGGGTTTAACATATTTCAGTTTAAATTCGAGGCAAAGAGATGAGTAACATCTCATGCTTAGTTTATAAAATCTAACAGAGAGTAGCACGCCTTACCTCATAATTCGCCACTTGTCTACACCATATTACTTTAGCACAGGCCATACGAATCAACGTTTCGAAAAGGAATTTAGACGTACTTTTTAATGAATACTTTTAAAATAACTAAAACGCGCTACGTTTAAAGACAGTGGTGAAATTCTGTCACGTGACAGAGAATTATATTAATTTGTTTGCCAATGGAAATTCGAATTTACCTCGCGCCTTAAAACGCGCAATGATAGATGCGCAAATTTTCGTCAGCAGAAACAATGCCAAATTTAGTAGTTCTTGGTAAAGGTACAGGCTTAATTTTGTAATTGCAGTAAGCCGTCATTGATAGTTCACATCTGTAAAACGAATATCTCATACATGTCACAAAAAGATAAGCAAATGTTTCGTCACCGTTAATATCAATGACATAATCGCGCAAGAATTTCAAAAAAATATTTGCCACTAGAATTGGATATTCTTCAGTTAAAATGAAGTTTCGCCTTATTTCTTCTTTCTTACATAATAGACTTATTTTACTAAGGTAATAATTATGCTTTAGCTCTCAATTTATAACCTATTTAGTGATATGATATTTTACAATAGGAAATTTTATCGTCTGCTGAAAATTTCTTTGCCATCGAAAGGATTTATTTAGCTGTTGTAATGCGACTGAATTCTGTTTTTGTGTGTGATATTTTGATTAAAGAATGTAGTATTTACCAATGAAACGGCTAAGTAGATCAGCTGTGAAATTAATGCTTATTTCAAAGTTTTATTAGTAACTCGTCTTGTTCGACCAATTTATTTTAGTTTTGGGAATCGTAGTTTGTATGGAACTTATCAGCATTATTTCTCTTTTACAGAAATGGACTATCTCTTCAATTCATCGAAAGAAATCCTTTACAAAGAAATCTTGTGGTTGAAAGTCAAGAACCTGCTTCAACTGTGCATGATGGTAAATATGTGACTGGCCTTGATCTGTTTATATTAGTCGTTTGAAATTGTATCATAAATCTGTTAAGGAAGGTCCCAGAAAGTGTCGTCTGATATCTAGTTTTGGATATAATGTGAACCAAATTTTATTTCATTACCTCCAGTGCGTCAGAAACTTGTGAAGCACATGGGTCTGGAACATCGTGGATACCAGCGCTTCAAATCTCAAAGGGACCATCTTTTAGATCTTTTGCCAAAATCCAGAAGTGAATTGCCGGTTAGGAGGATGCAGGTGAATATATTATGTAGTAATTAAATATCAGTGCGTCCTGGAAAGGATGGCCATCCTCAGTTGTCTTATATCTTATACACATTTAGCCTTTATTTTCTTGTATCAATATTTTCATATTTCAACTTAGATTTAAAATTATTCTTATCCTTACCCTCAAGCTTTCTATTTCTCTTTTTTCTAACTTACTATAATCAATTTAAGACTTCATTCATTTGAGCATAGATGGGTTTATCAGAAATAAAAAGGTTTTCAAGAAGATGTAGATGGCAAGGTTTTCAAGATGAAGCAGGCTGACTGTTACTAAACGTATTAACAAATCATTATATATTATGTTATCATGTTGTTGCTGTCACTTCAGTGTCACAGGCCTTCTTGAAGATCATTGGTATGGTAGTTAATCTTCTTTCACTAATCAAACTCTGTGGTACCTTATTAAGTTTGTTCTTAACATTGATAAGACAATGAGTCACATCTAACCAAGTATAGCTTCTATAATCTGGATTGAAGGATGTAGAAGATTATAATTATGGCCATGCAATTACTGAAAGATTAAATCCACATTCAAAGTTCATTAAAATATTTTTCCTCTATCTTGAAAATACCAGGTGTACTCAAATATAACTATGTTGTTATAGATTAAAAACCCTCCTCATTATTTCATATAACTCCTTTGTTGGATACTTTTAATCAAAATTTTAATTTTATCTAACTTTGATAAACTCCATTCTGTAATATTTTGAGATATTTCATTCTTGTCTAATCTTTTAATATTGTGATTATGGAGACATTGATGTGTTTATTAAATGACTCTTTTGATTTGTAACTTAGTATGGTGATTGATTGCACTTAGATATCATGATGATTGCTTTGCCCTTTGATTACAGGATAGTTATGACTCCACTTTAATTCCTTTGGGGAAAGACTTAGCACTTCAGGAGCGGTATATATCTTTCCTTGGTCACATACGTACAGGAAGACTGATGGAAGATCTTGATATTTTTGCTGTTTGGCTGACTCATAGACACTTGAAATTACCGCATGAAAGTGCTGAGGACCAACCTACTCCTTATGTAATTGTTACAGTTCTAGTTGATCAGATCGACTTTACAGATTTGATCCCAAGAGTAAGTATCTTTATGTTTTATGTATAGCCCACTTGTGACACATAGCCTGATATTGGAATATAACTTCATAAATGGCTTCTTTGTTAATTATTGATGCTATGAGTGACTTCTCTCACTAAAGGTTTCTTTTTACAAAATTATATTAATACTAATAGGTTATAATAATATAATATCATACTCCAATAATATAATAATAATTATAGTAATACTAACAGTTATAGTAATAACTGATGTTGAAACATAGTGTGGATTGTTTGATATTTTATTCATTTTAATGTGAGATAATTTTAGTACTGTTCTGTTTACCACAATTCTAGCTGAAATGTTTAAATTTGCATTACATTCTGCCAGTGTTTTAATATTAGAATTAGATCTTTTTTGCTCATGTTCTCAATTAATTGTATTTTCTGAGACAGAACCATGAAAATCAGAGTGGATGGTTTAAAGTGACTAACTTTTGTTTTAATGGAAATTACTAAAATGATTTCTATCTAAATGCAAATGTTGAATATTCTATTTCTATTCTTTAACTTATTCTATTGGTAGAGCATCTATTGAAATGAAAATTGGAATAAAATGTTATTATTTGTTTGTGTGTTTGAGTAATTAAATGATAATGGGATAATTTCAATTTTTTCCTTCTAATAATGGGACTTCTGTTAAATATTCAACATTAAGTGAACAGTATGACTAAAAGGATGACACCACTATACAGTAGGAATAGGATTTTATGGAAGAGAAATTGTTACTTGTCATTTTTATTACTGAATTACTATATTTCCTCTGGCCATATCATTCTGACCATGTTCGTACATTTTTGGTCCTTGAAATCTCTTCATATTGTGAATCTCAGTGGCTTTCAGTTTTCAGAATAAATAGTTTTGGAAGAATCAATGTCTATGTTTAGACTACAGATAATTATCTTTTAGTTTTATGGTAACAAGGTCATCAGTTTATGGTATTTACCTATTTATCAAAAGGACTTGAAGATTCTGCGATTCAGCACAAAATTCTTATTGCAACTCTGGTGTTGATTTTCCAATTGAATTCTTAGTATTCAAATCTATTTGCAAAATGTTACTCGCAAATGTTGTTACAATATTTACAAATCTTTCCTTATGAACATTAATATTGTTCCTCAATGTTAAAGGTATTTGTGAATGTGATGCCTCTTTTTTTTAGGCTGACCAAGATATAAGGATGTCAGGACATGTATCTTGGGTTGGATCATCTTCTATGGAGACCACAGTATGGATGGACCAAAGATCATCAACAGATGAAAATAACTGGAAGCGCTTAACAACTGCAACTTTCTTAATGGCTGCCAGAGACTCAAATAATGAAGGCCCTGCATTAGTTAATCCATTAGAAGCTGTTACAGATGAAGAGAAACGTATTCTTCAACAGGGAGAAAGTAAGTTGAGTGAGATTTTTTATGCTACAAAGGTAAAAATGTTACATAATTTAAAAAGTGGGAAAAGTCAACATGAAATAAAATAAAAGGGAATTAAGTAGGCGATTTTAGGACATATAATTCTGCTGAAGTGAGAATAGTTATGGTGAACATTCATGAAAAGCATCTTAACTCTGTTAGTTTATTATTACTACCTCTTTTAGTATGAAATTGTATGCTCCTTTTATTCTTACACAGAAAGTGGATAAAAGAATGATATGTACCTCATCAATTAAGGGTATGAGATTCTCCATAAAATCATGATGACTATTCTTTGTCAGTTTAGCATATTTAATTTCTTATTAAAGGAGTACTTTTTGTAACTTACAAGCAGAAATCATAACTGTTTAATTCTTTGGTGCCTCATGACTGCATGTTGTTCTTGTCCTGCATAGTATTTAGATTATAAAACATCTGGACAATTGACATGTAAACATATCAGATGAATATATGCATATTGGTGGTTGTAAATAGTTAATTTGATAATTTTTGTATGGCCATAGAGTCGTTTTAGCTTTAAGTAAATCTTGCAAAGGTTGTTGTGAGTTTATAAATATTTTACTGTATCAATTTTAATAAGCTTTTTTCTGTTTAAAAATCACTATTTTTATTAAACCATATATATCAGTCCAAAATGATGGAGAGTATGTTGATATCTGTTAGAATTATATGTTTGTTCAATACTAACTATACTACTAACAATATGAACTAAATGCCACCTACTTCAATGAGTTCTAATCCTGATATTGACATCTTAATTATTTTCTGTAGATTGAAGCCACTTAAGAATAAGAAACATTTATGTTCTCATAAAACACCATCAAAAGCTGGTTTCAAGAGAATTAAAGAAATTCTTTTCTCTGGAAAAATATTCATATATGAATATTTTAAATTTTTATATTATAAAATTTTAATCAGTGAAGATGTATTTTAGCTCTTAAATTGTTTAACTTAGTCAAAATTTATGTACTTTACAGGTAAGGTATAATTCAGATGACATGGGTAACTATTTATTACAAAGAAATTTTATTATATCACACTCAATCAGTTTTTAAAGTTAGAAACATATCCTTCAGAATGAGGATTAAATCCTTTCAGGGAATAAAATTTTCATTT
>KZ308529.1:338701-360959 GCA_000376725.2 Ladona fulva | reverse complement strand
AGTAGTCTATATTGAGGGTAATTATTCACCCATTCTTTGGCCAGCAAATCAATGTATTTGGCACATTTCCTTTTCAGTTACCTTTTGCCTTCTCTGGTTCATTCATCGCCTTCACTGTTCACATTTATTTCATGTGACTCCATCTATCCTATTTTTTTCTGGCCTTTTCCCACTTGTATATTAATTGTTCTATTTTCTGAATTGGCTTCATGGTAATATTTTTTCCACCAAGGTCTCCATAAGATACTTCTGGGAATCACATGGTTGACCTGACTTCCTTTCTCAGGTTTCGTTATTATGTTTTGAATAATTTAAGCTGTATTAGTTCATTTATGAGGACTATTTAGATTTTATTAATTAAGCGTGAAGAATTTAAAGTTTTCCAAATTCAAGATCCATACTGTTTCTTCCATGAAAAATTTGCTGTTGTGGAATTCCAATTATCTTGTGTATATCTTCTCTCACTACCAAGATCATTGAGATAAGAAATTTTTGACTATTCCTTTTATGGTATAAAAATCGTTTTTTTTTTATTTTATGATTAATTTAGTCTTTATTTCTTAAATAAACCGATATTTGGAACATTTGATGCAAGTTTTGTTCCTTTACTCTATAAAACATGGTATTCTTAGATTGTTTCTTTTATCTCCAAAAATACATTTTTATTTTGTATGTATTTATATCCATTTTAACGTAACTTTATATGACTCCTGGAATTCCAGATACGTGATTCCTTTAAACTAAGTTTATTTGTTCCTTTGATTTTGATCTATCGAAGCTGCATTCATCAGCTAGAGTTGATAAATACTTGTAGATATATTTGACAATACCATCATTGAATTATCTCGATTAGTTTTAACGTAATTTGTTGTATGACTTTGATTTGCATCGTATTTATATGAAATAATCTTAAAATAAATAATTTTAATAATTAGCTATGGAATATTTTGTGAATGTATGCTTACTGATGCCCACTTTTTATTTACATTACTCTAAAAATGTAGCTCACTTTAATTGTTTAAATATAACCATTTTTTAGGGAATAAGTGCTTAACATCAGCCTAGTCAATAATCCTAATTTAAACCTGTATCTTTTAGGACCGTAATTTGCACAACAAAGTTTTTGGTGGGTTTCTCATGAGACAAGCTCTAGAATTAGCTTGGACTACAGGATATATGTTCAGGTAATACTACAAATTTATTACTTATCCAAGTGGCAGGAATGATATTTTGATCAAATCTTTTATTTACCATGATGTAAGGTTTCATTGTAAAAGTGTAATTGCTAAAACTAGATAAAATGGTAAATATATTGAATTATATTTTGACCACTACTCAGCATATTTAATGATAATTTTATTNAATAGAGTTTTATTTTACTGCTATATATATTTTGATTGTTGTGAAAGTTTTTTGTTTAATATCTAGCAAATATCTTGAAATTGGCTATCATTGATTCTTGGTCAAAATATTCCTTATGTTCAAATTAATCTCATATTTTGCAGCAAGTTCCGTCCCAAGCTATGCCACATCAGCAATATAGGTTTCCATTGTCCCGTAGATGTTGGATCACTCTTGGGACTCTCTGCCTATGTTTGTTATACAGAGCAGAACTACATGCAAATATCTGTTTATGCTGAGGTCTTTGATCCTCGCACAGGAAGAAATGTCACCACCAATGACTTCCATTATACCTTTTCCATACCTGAAGAGTTGCCAGAGGTGGTGCCTGAATCATATCATGGTAAGTCATGAAAAAATTAATTTACCTAATTGAAAAGGAGATTTTACTCTCCATAGATATTTGTATACAGGTCTAATTCTATGTGTGACATTTCAATGGATAAAGTTTAAAACTTAAGCACAAGAGACATATAAATAGAAAGAGGAAGAAATATGTCATTAGCTGTGAGTGAAACTCCCCCAGAATTTCACTGTAGATTATGCAGTAGGAATATTTTCTAAGATACTGATTACTCAAGTTAATTAAAAACTATATGAAATTATTTTATTTACTTCCGTAATCTGACATTACCTTAAAAATGTGTAGTTGTATGAACCTTTCAAAATTAATACAAAGAACAAAATGCGATTCAGTCCAGCAGATATGGGGAATGAAATACACTATTAATCAAAGGTAAAAAACTCACATCTAGCTAACTCCCTAATGCCTGAAGCTTGCAAAAGTTTGTTGCAGTGTCGTTTTACTCCATTTATAAAGAAGCATTGTTAACAGACACAACTCAAAGCCACAGGTTACAAAATGCTCAGTAGAGTATATTTAGTAAAAGCCATTATTAATTTAGATAGTGAGTGAGATTTTTTATGTTACAAAGGTAAAAATGTTACATAATTTAAAAAGTGGGAAAAGTCAACATGAAATAAAATAAAAGGGAATTAAGTAGGCGATTTTAGGACATATAATTCTGCNAAATATAATACATTTAGATATCTTTAAAGTCCCCAAGTTGGTATGAAAAATTAATAACTAGGAATTAGTTAAGTGATATTTAGTAATTCAGGGTTGAATCATGCTCAAAATGTGTAGAAACCAAATTTTGTAGAAAATTTAAGGCATTAACCTTTACCTACATAGGTGTGCTTTACCTTTTTAAAGTTTTTTTAAGGTATTTCAGATTTTCTTGCTCAGTAGTCTATATTGAGGGTAATTATTCACCCATTCTTTGGCCAGCAAATCAATGTATTTGGCACATTTCCTTTTCAGTTACCTTTTGCCTTCTCTGGTTCATTCATCGCCTTCACTGTTCACATTTCTCTCGTGTGACTCCATCTATCCTATTTTTTTCTGGCCTTTTCCCACTTGTATATTAATTGTTCTATTTTCTGAATTGGCTTCATGGTAATATTTTTTCCACCAAGGTCTCCATAAGATACTTCTGGGAATCACATGGTTGACCTGACTTCCTTTCTCAGGTTTCGTTATTATGTTTTGAATAATTTAAGCTGTATTAGTTCATTTATGAGGACTATTTAGATTTTATTAATTAAGCGTGAAGAATTTAAAGTTTTCCAAATTCAAGATCCATACTGTTTCTTCCATGAAAAATTTGCTGTTGTGGAATTCCATTTATCTTGTGTATATCTTCTCTCACTACCAAGATCATTGAGATAAGAAATTTTTGACTATTCCTTTTATGGTATAAAAATCGTTTTTTTTTTATTTTATGATTAATTTAGTCTTTATTTCTTAAATAAACCGATATTTGGAACATTTGGTGCAAGTTTTGTTCCTTTACTCTATAAAACATGGTATTCTTAGATTGTTTCTTTTATCTCCAAAAATACATTTTTATTTTGTATGTATTTATATCCATTTTAACGTAACTTTATATGACTCCTGGAATTCCAGATACGTGATTCCTTTAAACTAAGTTTATTTGTTCCTTTGATTTTGATCTATCGAAGCTGCATTCATCAGCTAGAGTTGATAAATACTTGTAGATATATTTGACAATACCATCATTGAATTATCTCGATTAGTTTTAACGTAATTTGTTGTATGACTTTGATTTGCATCGTATTTATATGAAATAATCTCTAACTTTCATATTTCTGTTATTTTGTATTCTTTTCAGAATGTATGATGTACTTAGATGGGAGAAGGCGTTTTCAGCATGTCATGGGGTTAAAGTCCTTATAAAATAAGTATTTCTNAATCGTTTTTTTTTTATTTTATGATTAATTTAGTCTTTATTTCTTAAATAAACCGATATTTGGAACATTTGGTGCAAGTTTTGTTCCTTTACTCTATAAAACATGGTATTCTTAGATTGTTTCTTTTATCTCCAAAAATACATTTTTATTTTGTATGTATTTATATCCATTTTAACGTAACTTTATATGACTCCTGGAATTCCAGATACGTGATTCCTTTAAACTAAGTTTATTTGTTCCTTTGATTTTGATCTATCGAAGCTGCATTCATCAGCTAGAGTTGATAAATACTTGTAGATATATTTGACAATACCATCATTGAATTATCTCGATTAGTTTTAACGTAATTTGTTGTATGACTTTGATTTGCATCGTATTTATATGAAATAATCTCTAACTTTCATATTTCTGTTATTTTGTATTCTTTTCAGAATGTATGATGTACTTAGATGGGAGAAGGCGTTTTCAGCATGTCATGGGGTTAAAGTCCTTATAAAATAAGTATTTCTTCATACCCTTCCTTGTTAACTCGTCCCAAAGATTCACCTTAGCACAGTGTGATTCAGTTGCTCGTAATCACACTCCTTCAGTAATCCTAAATGTCTTTTCTTATTTACCTGTGATTTTTAATGATGCTTTACGTTACTGGAATATACAGTTTCACCTACAGTTTTGACTGTAACCTGAAGTATTCTTGCCTTTAAGGCATATTTTTGTTTTGCTGTTAATATGTGCTTGTTAAAGATTCACAAAGTGTGAATGTATTGATATTTATTGTTAGTTTGATTTTCCTATATTACACTTATAAAGTGCTAAATCTCCCTTGATATTTCAGTATTTAGATTGATTTCATTTAATGAGCCCTTTATAATTACTCCTTTCACTTTTCATGAGCAAAGTCTGACTTTTGTTCATTGGTCAAATCATTAGTTAATAGAGTGATTCTCAATTTAACTATTTTTATATTAACTTATTGTTCATGTTTTTAACCTTTTAAGTAATGGACTATAATTGTAGTCAGTCATAGTATTGAAATAATATGCGTCTCGGAACTTACTTTCTAAATTATTGTTGTTGAAGTGGTTTTTCTGTGTGTGTAAAGATTTCGCTAAAACAGTTTGCATCTTGCAAGCAATTCCTGCACATTATAAATAGCTTTTGGAATGACACCTTTTAACATGAATATTTAAGTATAAATATTTTCGTTTTCTTGTGGTTTTAAGGATAGAAACACTTTATTTTCTCCAATTTTAAGTTCTGCTAAGTTCCATCAGTTAGAGGAAAAACAAACCAAATTAATGTTATATTTCTCTTATATTTTTATAATTTACTTTATGTTATTATTTAAAATAATTTGAGAATTCGAAGGTAGGTGGAATGCCAACATTTAATATGCAACGCAGCTATTTTTGGCTATCAATGTAAAGTGTGCTATCTTCTCACATTGGATAGTAGTATTTACTTACTAATGGCTGGAGTTAATCAATTTATTCTTGATTAGTTTTTAACATAATTTTTCTCTCATTGAAATATTAATTCATTTCAAGAACATCTCTATCAATATTTATAGGAAAATTAAGGTGTAGTTGGTCCAGCTCTTTTTGTTATGAATTCAGATTGTTTGAGTCAGACCCATTGTTAAATATATAATGTTTCATTTGCTAACCATACCAAACTGTCTTGAATCCAGTCTTAGAAAAAAAGAGATTAATTAAAAATAAGCTCAATTAATATCTAGCTTAGCCAATAGGCTTTGCCCATATAATGAAGTATTATAAAGAGCATTATTGTCAATAGCCTTAAAGAAATATTACTCTCAGCTTAGCTACATGTCACAGTTTACAAGTGTTAAAATTGTTGTTATTTTACATGTCATAAATAGGATATAATGTATAGTCTTTCTTGAGTTTCTCAAGCTGATCCACAAACAAATGAAAATATTTTTGGAATTGGTTTATTCATTTATACTTATTCTTTGTTTCTGTTTTATAATCTAATTTTTCTTGGAAAATTTCTCAGTACCATTGCATATAATCCATGTTTTATAAATATGTATGTCTTGTTTTTCACATAATTAATTTTATGGAATAGGATACAGGAAGTTTAGCTGTCTTTTCACATATGGCATGAGACATTTCCATTTATCTTGGATTTTCTTATTTATTCCTAATAGTGCAAAGTTTAATACCTTTACCCTAATTATGAGGTATTAGTGTGACCAACTGTAAACATTATTTTTATTTTGATATACAAGTTACATTTTGCAATTGTTGACATTCTGTTATCGAGTAAGTTGCTTGTTAAAAATAACCTTACTCAACTATGATAAAATACTTACTGATGTTTGTAGAAACATTCAGACAACTTGGAATGAAACTCGTAGTTATATTCTTATTTAAATGTATGATATTGATTTTCATGGTATGTGATAAACCAGGAAGGTATTATGGGAGAATATTTTCTTTGTGCTTTGTACTGTTTACTGAAGTGACAAGAATAACATTGTTGGCAATATCATTTTACAATTTTGTTAACCTTTATAAATTTTATACAAGTAAGTGTTTTCTATCGTTGTTTGGGATATATATTTGCCCAGAAAATGCTGTTATATGCAATAAAGTTCGTTTTCTAGGTGTGCATAGAAACTGATGATGCTATAATGTGAAGTGCCAAGGTTTTGCTTCTTTTTGCTTTTCTGAGGCAAACATTTTCAGTGATAATTTTAATTCTTAAATGAATTTGATTACTCGAAGTGCTTCTACCTATGAACAAGTCAATTAAAATTCCTTTGGTGATATGTATGTGTGCTCTCTGTTAATAGATGTTAATGTGCCTTCAAGACAATGCCTAAAAAGTTTTCGTGTTCATGTATATTAAAGCACTAAATACATCCCAGGCAATGACTGCCTCTTTTTATTAACATAAAAGAGGAAAATAAATCAAAGGTAACAGAAGCTTAAACCTATGTGAAGTTTTTAATTGTGGTTAAAATAAGTCTCTTTAGTCTTTAGTTGATTGCTTTNATCAACACTCAATGATGAATGTATATAATTGATTTCCCAATCAGAGGAACATAATAAAACAATAAATCTCCTCCATGCTTCACCAAACACAAAGCAATCCTGGTGTAAATCCATATTGAAAATTTCATTTGAAGAAAAATTTTCAATATGGATTTACACCAGGATTGCTTTGTGTTTGGTGAAGCATGGAGGAGATTTATTGTTTTATTATGTTCCTCTGATTGGGAAATCAATTATATACATTCATCATTGAGTGTTGATGAATTAAATTTATATTTTCAAATGTCACTTTCATTGGGCAAAAGAGCCGTGGAAAAAGTAATTGGTGTTCTTGATATGTGAAACCTGCACATTTAGAATTGTAAGGGTACCAACTGTAGACCATCAGAAAAAGTGAGAAATCAATCCTAGCTATCATAAGTTCAATCCCAGGAGGCCCCAAAATTCCAATGTTTCCCATAAGAATTCATTTCCTGAATTTTCAGAAAACGTTTTGCTGTACTTTCCAGAAAGATAGATAATTGAAAATGAAGATATCATTTGAAGAGGTACTTTTCTAATGTTAACTGCAAATATATCTACCAAAATGATCCTATGCTCAATGCCCGGGTGGTACAAAATTCTGCTGTAAGAAATGTTTTTGGGTGATTTACAATATTAATATTTGAACTTTTTCTGTATAGATGAACTATTACCTGGCATTTGAATAGATGTCACAATTCAGTGTTATAAACGCAGCTGGTTATTATTCTGGGTTCATTGCCTAATCTATTCTGGGTTCATTGCCAGGGTACCTTAAATATTCTTCCGTTTGAAATGCATGGGAAATTCAGAATGTTTTTAATGTTCTTTCCAAAATGCCTTCAACCTGAAACTCTAGGTATACTTTGCAAAAGTGCTTAAGTAATAAGATATGCAATGCATTCAATTTTCAATGAATTCAATGGTTCAATGGCAAGTCAGTTTAAAATTCTTCCATAAGAAAAACAATGGGTTGAATTTGAGAATCCTAAGTACTCCCCAAAATACTCTATTATTGGAACTCATTTTGACGGTAATGGACATGATTTAGGAATATATATGTATAGGGTATTTTTTTTAATGATCCTAGGTTCTATTTTAGGTTGCCATATATGTTCTTCCATAAGAAATCTTTGGGAAACTGAGAATGGGAGAGCTGAGAGGCATGCTGTTTTGGAAGTTATATGTAAATGTGTGCTTGAGAACCATGTGGGTCTTGTTAGCTTCTTGGCTCCTTGCATTTGTATCAGGTACCTCTGTGGGCTTCCAAGGAGATACGAGGAGGATCTTTTTAAGTGCATAAATGATGGGAAGGTTGGTTATGCAGGGTCAGTATTTGTCTTGGAATGTTTAGAATGTGGTTAGGTTCTCGAGACCCTTCTGCAGAAACCCTTGTTGATCCATTTGCAAGGCTAAACCAACTTAGGGCCGGTTAAACGAACTCAGACCCCTTAATATTTAAAATAGCTTCTAAGGTAGCTTAAGCCCCGTCCTATGTCCTACTGTAGCTCATCGAAGAGAGCTTCGTAAGTCGATTGGGGAAACAATTCAGGGGGTCTAATGGAAATTTATCACCCATTACCATGTATCACCATATAAGCAACTTCTATTCGTATTTATTAAAGTTTAACAGTATGTGATAGAATATAGAATGTTTCAACGTTGGAATACAAACATTCCAAAATCAGTTGTCATATTTTTTCGGAACAGGTGATTCATAATATAAAGTTAAGAAAAATACATCGAAACTAAAAGTCGGAAGCTAATCGGCGTCGAATAATCGGCAATTTGCGTAAAATAATAGCGTCCCTCTCCCGATTATTAAACTTCATGCTATTAAATTAGATGAGGGGAACAATTGTATAAATTAATCTCATGAATTTTAAAAATGCCATCGATTTCCGGCTGCATACTCAGACATTTAAAGCGAGACATATGGCATTTCTGCGGGTCAATCTCAAATGCAAAGGTGAAAGTGGTCACGCTCCGAGAACTTGGGACGCCATATGTAGGTGACGTTGCGCACACGTTTATGCAGGACTGTTAATGGTAGGTGGTGTCCACGCGACTGATGGCATGAGTTGAAAGAAAGGCGTCACGAGGATATTCATACCTGATTGTGAATCTATAGGAACATAATGAATGCTTGTACGACAGACGACCCGTTAAAAATTATCGCCGATGAGGGGTCTGTGTGATACCCCGGTATTTTAGATTTGGCAATTAAGTCCGAGAGGCTTGAGAGACACACGTTGTCCGTATCGAACTAAAAGGTTATCAGGTGATCACTTATTTTGGGTAAGTGACAGCATATTGAAATGTGCATAAAAACTCTGGTAACCTTACGTTAATTTATAACTGAACAATAATTTCGCAAGGGGCGAATTATTATTTAGAGATCCCGCATGATCCTTTTCAAATGCTTTGGGAAGAAAATCTAATGCTAATTAAAGCAATACTGGTGAATAAAGAAGGAAAATGTTTAATTTTTCGGTGTCCATTAGCAACAACGCCCTTAGCAAGTGCCTATTGCCCCGAAACATAAACCCACTCGTGCCTTCGCGAAATTTTACAACTATTTTTAATAGTGACTACTTAAATGACAAGAATGTAAGCTTTTGTATATTTAACACTTACTTAATCGAAGGGGAAATTATATTTTAAAACATCAAGCGTGGAGACGATTTGAAGGGAGCACTGGAATAAGTTCACTGGATTGTATTGCATATTTGGGCATAAGTGAATGGGGGGATTTACTAGCATACTGCATATAGATCGTTAGAAAGTCAATTAATCGCGAGATTCTAAAATAAATCATCCCTTTACCAAGCGCTGATACCGCAAGATCATTAGGGAACCTAATGGGGTAGATTAGGTAAGGATGTTGGTGTTAATACACACCCTGCCATACACACTGGCGACTGACGGGGTGTGAATATAAAATCGTTTTGTGCGAGATTTATTAGTGTAAAATTTTATTGCTCTAGAATACCTTACTCCTGTAATACGGATGATAGGGTTGTAGTTTAGTTAGTCATGTTTATAAATGTGTATGATTTTTTAAAATTTTTATTCAGTATCACTATCATTACTGCCTCTTTTTTGTCGTGCTAGGGTTCCAAATACCGACAAACTTTCACATGAACCTCATGCAACGTGCAATGTTTTTGTAATAATAATTTTGAAGTCACACCGGATATGACATGGTGTGATGCAATATGCTGCGATGTTTAGGTAAATTAAATTAAAATCGAATTTTTATTTTTACTTAAGGGTCCTCTGGGAAGCCACTCCCCAGAAAACCACTTTGTATATCTAGTACCTGAATAGTAAAAAAGACAAATACTTACGTTTTCGATCAAATTTAACCTTAAATTTTCCTTACCGGTGTGCTTGTTTCTGCCAAACTCCCGTAAGAAAGCACGCGAACACTGGGATTTAAATTAAATATTACTGAAAAATAAGATTTTTTTATCCTGATATCCTTATGAAAAAATTTTGGTGACTTAATGTTTTGCGATGTAACATAGCTTAAAAAAGCATTACGCAAAAATTTATAAAATTGACATTTACTTCAACTTCGGGGCAACCTCCTTAATTAAGAGTCATCTGCGAAGCCGCTTCACAGCAAACCCGTTAGTGCCTGAATAGTGAAACCGACATAAACGTAAATTTTCCATCAAATTCTCAACTTTGATATTTTTCCTTCAGTTTTTTTGTATTCCTTTTACCCATCAATTATCGTTCCCACGTCGATTTTGTTACACTGACCACAAGGCACTCCAGAATAATTTCCCTGGGATTAAGTTTCCCTTTTGAACCACAATTTGACTGTGTTAAAACACCCGTAAGACTTCAAAGAAGCCTCTCCTCCCCCTTTGAGCTAAGCAAACGTTGTGGAATCAACAAAAAAAGTCATCCTCCCTAATACTCCCGAATTATCCCTTAAGTACTAGGATCGAGTTTTATTTAGCGTCTCATATTTCGATCGGACTTCATTTGGACCATTGTTTGAAAGTCGCCCGTATTGTTTCTTTCCCCTTTTTAAAGCTAGCCTTCAAATCGCTCCGCAGGAGGCCTCAATCGCACCCCAGGCGCGTGCTTCAAAGTATACATATATATCCATCGGCGGCGGGTGCCATCCGTGAGAAAATCGGGCCTTTAGGCTAGCACCGTTTTGTCTAGCACCGACCTCCCGCATGGCGCCGATAAGGCAGCGCCGCGGGGGAGCGGCCGAAGAGGGAACTAGCGCGGACGACCCCCCCTCTCCCGTCGGAGCAAACAATTAAATGACGCATGCTTTGCGGAAGGATGCCTTTCAAAGAAAAAAAGGCTGGTTAGGAAGCGGGCCGGGAGGGTTTTCCAGGGGTCGCAAGATAGGGGCGAAAGAGGTCGGGGTATGTGAATAAAGAATGGGATATTTCCAGACCGTGAATCGCACGGAGGTGGTCAGAATGGGCGGGAGGAAACACCCTCAATGCTGCTGGTAATTATTATTACTGCTACTTTCTGGAGCCCTTCCATCTTTTTATCTGACGTGAGGAAGGGGTGGACTGATGGGGGTGAGGGTATAGGATGGCAGGGAGTGTCATGGGAAGTGATTTCGTCAGGCGCGTGTCGGCAAAAGTGGTGGTAATTCTTTGGTAAATGAGAGAGGAGGGGGCGGTGAAATGAATTATCACCGGGAGCAGAGAGGAAAAAGGTGTGGGGGTGAAGGGTCAGGGTTAAAGGGTCTTGGGGTTCATTTGATGGCCGTAATGGAGAGGGGCTTTAGCATCCACTACCGGAATCGTATCGGGAGTTGAAAAATTTCTCGGAAACGAAAGTTTACTTGAATTCCTGCCTTGAGATTGCACTGCTCAGAGTCTGAAATGGTTCTTTTCATAGCTACAATTCTTTTTGTAAAAATTGTTCATATTATCAGTTATATAATGAATAAGAATGTGTTTATTCTGAATATGAACTCTTACCCTTTTCGTGTAAGGTTTGTAACTATGCCTATAATTAGTAATTATTTTGTTATAGTTTTATCTTTAATTTATAAATATTATTTTCATCCCTGCAACTCATTTCTGAGCGATTTGCCAAGTATGAATGTAGATATTAGCGTATCTACAATTTTGCCTACTTCATGTTAGCTTTCCTCTTTCCTCGAAAATATTCCACTTGTAATGTACAATTTATACAACGCATTACTAATTTGGAGAAATTATGACATTATTAGCTATACTTCACAATTCACCGCTAAAATCATGCAATTCATTGAAGTTACTTTTGTAAAAAAAAAATGTATAGAAGTTACGAGTTTCAATAAGTTCGCGTTGCTAAAATGAAAAACGGATTTCCTTTTGCCTGTAAATTTCAGTTAAATATCGAATCGAAGGAAAGGTGTACACGCTCTTAAAATTTTAAATTCCTCAATGAAAATTGTTGGAGCTCAAGCATATGCCTCTATAACCATACTCGACAAAAGTGTTTTCTTTATTTTAGGCAGCAACTGCCACTATTAAGTAGAATTCATTTCATTTCTAGTTATTAGTTATGTTTTGTGCATAATATTTATGTTTATATCATTTAGATTTTGTTTTATTGTTAAGTTAAATGAAACAAACGGTTATCTCGTGAGGAGGAAAATACAGATTGATGGTGTTCCTTATTATGAAACAAGCCGGTTAAGAATTTTATTGTATTCGTTCAAAGATAATGAAATATTTTTCTAAGTTATAGAGATCCTTTATGCTTCCCCTGTAATTGCATCAATCAGAATTGCAGAAACCATCGAATACTAGTTAAGTATTTTGTTGGGGAAATGGTAGTAGGAATGTATCTATAATAGCAATTGTTATCATAAAACGTCTTTGCGTTAAGTTGTTGCTTATTTAAGAAGAAAATGTAGTAGTAGTAGTGGTATTGTTAAAAGTGCTTCGACTTCTTAGGTCATTTCGCACGTAGGCCTCCAACGGAAATCGAACCCGGGACCGCTTTCACCGAAGTCGAACGCGTTACCCACTTGGCTATCCGGCAGCCGAAAGAAGAAAATACGTAACGGGCAGTAAATGCTAAAGATAACGAACAGAAAAGAAATGTTAATGTATATATTTCATTTAATGGACTAATTTTTCTCGGTTACCCTCCGAGACAGCACATCTGAGGGGGAGAAGTCCCAATTGAAATTTTAATCCTTCCTAAAACGCTAGAATAATAGCTTCAAAAATTCAAAACTATAAATTTTAAAAAGGAACTCATATAAGCATGTTCAAACAGCAAGAGTTTCGAAATATTAGCACAAAATATATTTCTGTCTGTAATCAATTTTTTTAGTCAGTAATGTCAATTTTGTAAATTTTGGTTTTTTAACTATTGGTCTGGTATTGGTCTATTGATGGTACAGACCTGAACCAAAGTTGCTGAAAATCCGCTACTAGTCCAAGCATGCTACGTGATTTGAATACCTTACGATCCTTGTATGAAAACTTGCAACTGTTTACCTGGTATTTTTCTGGAGGAGCATCAGATGCCATCCTCAAAGATAGAACCAACCAGAATTAATCATATTAAACTGTTGATCCGTAAGAACATGAAACACATGAGTACATTACCCTGGCTTTCGTATTATTCCTCGTAGATTCCGTGCTGCTGGTGCCAGGGTTTAGAGGGCTTCACTTTCTTTCGCGATATCTAATTATTATCGGTAAATGTAACATATTTCCCTCATACTTTAGTTGATGATCTAGAACAAGCGTGTTTGAGACAAAGAATGAGGACGCTGAAATCACAAATGTCATCCTTGGTTTTCGTCGATTAGTTTGAAATATTAGAGATGCTGTACCTGGAATTAAATCCACCACGTTATCTTTCACTGAATTCCTATTAACTCTTTCGTGATTTGTCTTCAATTCTTTCATTCACTGAATTGTTTCGAAGCCACAATTTTTCCTTTGTTTATAAACAGAAAAAACGGCAGTTCATCTACAACAATAATTTGTTTCAGCAAGTGGTGCTACCAGCTAGCACGGTCTAAGGGCTCTATTAACCTTTGGCTTAGCCCTGCTTAGAACTAAGAGACATTACGTTGATAGCAGTCAGTACTTGGGAAGTAACTCTTTGGAATGTATTCCAAACCAATTTTTCAGTAAACTTTTCATCAAAAATCATTCTGTATATATTCACGCAGTCCTGATTTAAACAAACCAATTTTCGTAAAACTAAATATTACCTGGTTACCATGTCTAGAAAACTGTCTTATTGTTAGTTAAATCGGATTTTGGATCTCACTCAAATATTTTCTAATCCGACTTTGACTTTTGGGTTGATTAAATTATAAATTGTTTATGAGTGGGTAAAAAGAGGGAAGAGATTGCGCAAATGTTTCTTTCTTAAAAGACGGAAATTAAAGAAGTAAATTTAAATTTCCTCCCCTTGATACTTGACGGGCAATTTACTCTCAGTGGCGCGGCTAGGATTTTCTCACGGAGGGACAGCTGAGGAACAGCCGGGGATAACTCCGCTAGTTTACCCAAGAGCCAATTGAGAGGAGAGTAACACTGCTACACAAAAACATGAAAGACTCCACCACTTACTGAGGTGATCCGATGGTTCAGAATGACCACTAAAGCAACGAGAGGAGATACAAAAATTTGCCTCCGATCTATATACAATGCAGAGATAAAAGTTAGGTGC
Source organism: Ladona fulva (assembly GCA_000376725.2). Lineage (NCBI taxonomy): Eukaryota > Metazoa > Arthropoda > Insecta > Odonata > Libellulidae > Ladona > Ladona fulva. Next base: position 346,560 of record KZ308529.1, on the reverse strand, counting down.
GTGCTCTAGAGCCTATAATTGTATAGTTATTGGTCATCAAGCAGACATTCTCCCTTCAGTATGAAAATGTCTAATCTGTCGAGTAAAAATACAATTACGCGAGTATATGAATGGCAGATCTACTTAAAATCACAGCCACAAATTAGTAAAAGAATCGCCTTTCACAGTAATGCATTTTTAACTATTTAACGTCAAAGATAAAATTGAAAATTCCATAGCAGCTCATAGTTTTTGGTCGGCGCAGCCTCGTCTCCTTACAGATAACTATTTATGAAGTTTTAATTAGAAAAACATGTCATCTCCGCCAGTATTTCACTCTTTCGGTCAGGGTACGATCCTACTTGCTTCATTAATGTCATATTAAAATTCTTGTCGTAGACATTAACCGCTCAAGCATTAACATTATATTAAAGTTATCAATTTTTTGGATTGCAGTAACGAAAACCTTTTTATTTTCCTTGTCTGATCCATTTTATGGTGGTAAATTCATCAAAATATTCCTTATTATCAAACTCAAATGATAATGTTTGAATCTTTTCTCCAAACATGAACACAATATACTGCTTATATAGCGTTTTCTCCGTCCGTATGATGTAACCTCTCTAGGATCTAGAGAATCGTCGGCAAAGTTTCAACCTCTTCCACTAAGGATTATCTTTGTTGAATAACCATTTTTTAAAGAAAGGGTACAAAGTGAGAGTTCGTNTAAAATTTATGTATAGAATTTAAAGCATGCTACATTTTTGCAGCAGGGTGCTCCAGGTGTGTCGTCGTCCCGGGCTGGGAGTCATGTAGGCGTCCCTTCCATATGGATGCTACGAAAACGTTTAGATAAAAAGAAACAACTATTTCAAGAGGTAAATTGTTTGGTATTCATTGAAATTAATTTTAAAAGTGATATTTATTAATTCTCTACCTTTAATATTACTCTTATTATTATCTCTGGGAAATTAAAAGTAAGATAATAGATTGATTAATACGAAGCAATCGCACTCTAAAAATCGGCAATAATTTTTGGCTGCAATAAATTTATTCATGGAACTATTAATTGGAAATAAATTCTACGAAAATATTAGCAGACAAATTCCTAACATGCATAATTGTTATCATTGCTTCAATACTTCAGCTAACGTTCAAATACCAGTCCTAAAGAAAACATAACCTGGGATTCATCTATACAGTGAGCAACCGATACAAATTTTGTATGACTTGTTTATTATGAAATTATTATACACGAATGTATCCGCGTCCGATGAAAACCTCGGATGTAGGGTACGCGACCCCCGAAACTCGGAAATTGCACGGTTCTCACTGGATGTAGAATCTCACTTGATTTAATATTTAAATTACACAAGGAAGACTCTTCCGCCACCTTTAGGGCCTAAGTCACTTACTTATGTTAATAAACTGCTAGTCGATCTTTTGTTTACCGCGAAAAAACAATGATTCTCAATCCTTAACAATAATAGTAAATTTTTCAAGCCGTCGACCAAGAATACATTTAATTTATTCGTCAAAAATAAAGATCAAATCAATGCTATATGACTTCTTCTCAGAGAGCATCAAACGCTTCAGAAATAACATCCGTGACACATTTCATGTCTTCCTCGATTGAGCAGAAGTCTTTACTTGAGAGCAATTAATATGTAACAGATTCAACCTATTATAAATGAAAATCCTTGATACAGCTGGTAGTCTATTGAACAATTCCAGGACGCGCCAGTCCAAACTGAAAAGAATTCTGCCCGACGAATTAATTACGTTTTACTTACATAGTTTTTTTATTATTTTTCAAAAATTTGCTTATGGGATCTTTATTTTATTGTGTCCACAATTTAAACATAAAATAACGCTACCTTCAATTCACATGCAAACAAATCTTTTGTCCACGTCAGTGGTTAGCGCAATACAGGTTGGGAACCACCGGATTACAGTGTCACGAACCTCGTGCTTCGTTGTCGATTCCAGCGAATGGATGAAGCGACTGTTCGCAAGAACTTTGACCGATGATTCCCTCTGACACATCTCATTCTTTGCGCAGAACCGCATGGTGGTGACCCATGGTCGCTTCGAAAAAAGTGGGGCGAAAGGTGGGTGTGGGGTGCGGCGTGTCTGCATGAGTTATAAAATTAGAGACAAATGAAGCCTCTCTTTCTTTCGCGTGAGTGGTAGTTGGCCGTCTGATGGATTGTCAGCCATCTTTCTCCCTTAGTCACGTGCCGAGGGGACGCGCATACAGCAGGGAGCAGGAGTCTCGCTTTGCCCATTTAGATAAAGGGTCCAAAGGATGGGGGCACCATTCAGGGAGAGTTTGGATACACGGGTTTGGGGTAGCGCAACAAGGCCGGGAAAAAGACGAAATTTCGGATTAGGGTTTCCGTTTCTCTATTGAACCAAATGGGTTTTCCCTAATACGTATCCGCATGCCATTGAATTTGGGGAGTACTGGAATAATTTTTCATGACCGGAGTGGTTTGGATTCTATTATTACGTGCATCCACCCAGAGCGGATACAAGAGGGGTGATAGCTAAACTCCCATTTAAGAATAGGAGGGCGTTCTATATAAGGGGTGTTTGTGCACTTTCGCGCAGGTTGTGAACTGTACAACCTGTGCTTACAATAAAAATGCATCTTTTATATACTCATGTCTTGTTCGTGGCTGTGATAATATGAAAGCTGTTAAGGCAGCGGTTCTCAACCTGTGGGTCGCGACCTCTTCGGGAGTCGAACGACCCTTTTACAGGGGTCGACGAAGACCATCGGAAGACACATATTTCCTACGGTCTTCGTTGAATTTTTACGCATACTGTCGCAAAATGTAGCAATGTAATTTACTGTCGTTATGTTAATACTTTCACCCATACTTCAAGGCAAAATTTCATTTATTTGTTATTAGAAATAAATATTTCATAATATATACTTACATATTGTTTTTGTGATTAATCACAATGCTTTAATTATGCTAAATTTGTAACATTGAAAATACATCTTTCATATCTGATATTTACGTTACGATTCATAGCAGTAGCAAAATTACAGTAATGAAGTAGCAACGGAAATAATTTTATGGCTGGGGTTCACCATGAGGAACTGTGTCGCCGCATTAGGAAAGTTGAGAACCACTGTGTTAAGGTATGAATGATGCTGAGTTATGGCATTCATTGTGTTAAAACCTTATTTAATTCATAATTTATAAGTACTATTCAAGTTTTAGTTGCATCTAATCCTTTTATCCGCTACAGCACTCTGTCTCAGTGAGGAAAACAAGGGCAAAATTCCTCACCCCTCATCTTCCTTAGTGAACCTCATTCCCTCTCTCTACATATGGGTGTTACTGATATTAGAAAGATGCTGATTAATTGATCCTGGTCATTTCTTTTCGAATTCTATGAAAATTGTCATTGTGCTGCTCTTACATGGATGTTTTCCCCTCATTGCATTCTGTCATGAAAGCAAGAGAAAACTACCTTCTTGCCCTTACGGTTTTGGTAGCTAGAGCTACAGCTGTTGAGGTTCAAACCGGCCTTTCGGCATAATACTTTACAGACCAAGTTTTATTTAATTAACAATATGTGTGCATATTCCACTTGTAATGTACAATTTATACAACGCATTACTAATTTGGAGAAATTATGACATTATTAGCTATACTTCACAATTCACCGCTAAAATCATGCAATTCATTGAAGTTACTTTTGTAAAAAAAAAATGTATAGAAGTTACGAGTTTCAATAAGTTCGCGTTGCTAAAATGAAAAACGGATTTCCTTTTGCCTGTAAATTTCAGTTAAATATCGAATCGAAGGAAAGGTGTACACGCTCTTAAAATTTTAAATTCCTCAATGAAAATTGTTGGAGCTCAAGCATATGCCTCTATAACCATACTCGACAAAAGTGTTTTCTTTATTTTAGGCAGCAACTGCCACTATTAAGTAGAATTCATTTCATTTCTAGTTATTAGTTATGTTTTGTGCATAATATTTATGTTTATATCATTTAGATTTTGTTTTATTGTTAAGTTAAATGAAACAAACGGTTATCTCGTGAGGAGGAAAATACAGATTGATGGTGTTCCTTATTATGAAACAAGCCGGTTAAGAATTTTATTGTATTCGTTCAAAGATAATGAAATATTTTTCTAAGTTATAGAGATCCTTTATGCTTCCCCTGTAATTGCATCAATCAGAATTGCAGAAACCATCGAATACTAGTTAAGTATTTTGTTGGGGAAATGGTAGTAGGAATGTATCTATAATAGCAATTGTTATCATAAAACGTCTTTGCGTTAAGTTGTTGCTTATTTAAGAAGAAAATGTAGTAGTAGTAGTGGTATTGTTAAAAGTGCTTCGACTTCTTAGGTCATTTCGCACGTAGGCCTCCAACGGAAATCGAACCCGGGACCGCTTTCACCGAAGTCGAACGCGTTACCCACTTGGCTATCCGGCAGCCGAAAGAAGAAAATACGTAACGGGCAGTAAATGCTAAAGATAACGAACAGAAAAGAAATGTTAATGTATATATTTCATTTAATGGACTAATTTTTCTCGGTTACCCTCCGAGACAGCACATCTGAGGGGGAGAAGTCCCAATTGAAATTTTAATCCTTCCTAAAACGCTAGAATAATAGCTTCAAAAATTCAAAACTATANAATGGCAGGGTTATTACTTAATCTCATGTGTAATATTATAATTCTATCGAAGAATTTGAAATAATCTGCTAACTCCACCGAGTATTTTTGATATTACTAAATTCTTAATTAGTTTAACGCAAGTTTAAAAATTGAATAATAATTGTACGTTTGGTTATCATTTTTTCCCAACCTTTGTCATTACCTACTTATCATTACAGATTATGAATTCACGCAAAATCATTCATTACCATTTCTTGCAAATTACGTATAAGAATGTTAATTTGAGAACATTTTATTTTCTAGTTTGGCCTAATTACCTAATATATAATTCGTATCTGCGTGGAAATAAAATATTTAAAAAACCACGAAGAAGACAAATTCATCCGCAAGTAAGGAGTGGAAACAATTTATGAGATTATTATATCTTTTCTTAGTAAATTATACGAGTTAGTGTCTAACGTTCTAACCGCAAGGTTCCGGGTTCGTTTCCCGGCTGATCGGATTTTTCTGGCTAGTAAATGCTTTTTTGTCTTCGATAATAATAATTATTATTGAAATAGATGTTATTGGGAACACCTTCCCGTTTCCATTTAACAGTCTGTTTTATTTTTATACTGATTTCATTCAAAGAAGTTGATTGTGAATTTAATAGACACTGAAATTTTACCCATACACTGAGAATGGTTATTTTTCATTCTAGCGTTACACAATGAAACTCGTCTCTATTTCTATTCCGCAACTTTGGCCATGAAAGCTCGACGCTCATTAATGAATGTTGAAAGCTGTGTGCAATAGGTTCGATCAGTTCCCTTTCTTCAATTCATGGAGCACACGTCGCAACTTATACGCCCATTATCAACTGCTAGGGATCCGGAGGCTATTGCATCCATAAGAATCGTCGAAACCGCGAATCAGACACGCCAATTGAAAGCGTAACGAATACGTACGCATGCAATTTTGCGATGACCTTTCGGTTTCTTTGTGTCATCATCATTGGTGTAACTCGCAACTTCTGCGAGGATTGGTAGGGGTGATGCTGGGCGGTACCACGGGACCTTGGGATGGATAGGTCCACATTTAAGCCTTACATTATTTCGCGCCGTTGCGCACCAGAGGCTTGTTGAGTTCACATAATTCCATCTGGGTAAGCAATTGAATCCATGGCGCACCAGCCCAAGTAGGCTATACATATCCAAACGACATTCACAGTGGGTGGCACGTGGTCAGCGTAATGCCCACGCTGCTTTATTTGCTTTTCTAAACCTCATTAGACCTAGCATGGATAATAATAATAGTTATAACTTCTTTAATGAAAACGAGAATAGGATCTCCGTTACATCCATTTTATTAATTATTATTATTTAAACAAAAAACCATTCCCAAACCTGGAAAATCCGACAAGGCGGGACTCAAACCGGGTCGTATGCGGACAATACCTCGCGAACATTGCTCGCCGCGAACTATTTCTCACTAGCAAAGTTGCTCGCTCCATACTATTTATAACTACCAGCATAGCAGAGAATTTCTTTATGCATAATTTGTAACCACTTGCAAAGAAATGGTTTACTACCTCTTCAGAAGAAAATTTTACCGAAAATCTTGACATATGTGAAACCAGTACTTCGAGGAAGGCCATGATAATGAGAATAAGAGCACTTCCTCTATACTTCCAGTATATTTAATTGAGCGAGAGGTTTTGCTAGCAAACTAGTGAAATAGTAGAATACTTAGAGAGCTGTAGATTTACATTTGCTTTAATACCCCGCGAGCAACCGTATGGGGTATAGCAGGGGATGTGCAAACATATTTACAGTAAATCAACATATAAATCTGATATGATCAAGCTCAACTTTGTGGAAGGGAGCCATACTAAATAAGACAAGAACAGTTGGTAACTTCCACAGGTATATTTTTTCAGAGGAAACTAGTTTCATCGATATATCGACATCACCAGGTGCCTGAGATAAATGGTGAGGTGAGATAAATCCATCGTGCCTACCTAAATATCACCATTTTCGCTAGGATACTAATTCTAAAGCTTATATCGTACATAGTTCATAACTCTGATTTTACTAATATCCATTTAACAGCTCTTGCGAAGTACGACCTTAAACGCTCAATTCAGTTACATTATTATATGATGTTTCATTTATGGAGGTTTGCTGCGGAAATATATCTTCATATGTAAAGGATTTTAATGCTCTCTTCTAAGAGGTGGTAAACTATTTCTTTGCGAGTGGTAATGAATTTTGCTTAAAGAAATTCCCTGTTACTCCGGCAGTTATAAATACTAGTCTAGTTGATAATGATAGTAAGGGGCAAGCAACTTTGCTGGTAAGAAATAGTCCGCGGTGAAGAATTGTCCCCGCGAGAAATTGTTCGCGAGCAATTGTCCGGCGAGCAACTGTTAGCGAAGAATTGTCCACGAACCAAACTCGGTTCCTTGGAGTTAGACCGCTAGCACGCTAACCAGTCCAACACCACGGCCGATAAGATTGGTCTCTCTATTTTTTGTGCTACTGGGTTAACTCCATGGCATCTACTGGTGATCGAACCCAGGACTATTTTGACTTAAGGCGAAGGCGCTTTCCACTTGGTTCTCTGGGGAACACATCTGAAAAAACACTACTGATGATTACTTATTACTTTCAATTACTATATCATGAAAGTCAGGAAAATATATCTACTATTTTGAATTTTTTTATATGTAGAATGATACTATTTGTATGATATCTTCCATTATAATTTTGTAATGATCTGTATTAGTGGTATGACTTAAATAGTAGTAAATTGCAGATATGTAATTATGTTTAACGTAGTAATGAATAATCTTTCGTGCTAACGCTTCGTCCCGGGACAACGACCGTGTAATGAGATGGATTTAATATCTATTGAGCATTAAGATTAATTATATTGAATATTAATGGAAATGAGGTATTTAGTTTCTATTGTGTAAAATTTATGTATAGAATTTAAAGCATGCTACATTTTTGCAGCAGGGTGCTCCAGGTGTGTCGTCGTCCCGGGCTGGGAGTCATGTAGGCGTCCCTTCCATATGGATGCTACGAAAACGTTTAGATAAAAAGAAACAACTATTTCAAGAGGTAAATTGTTTGGTATTCATTGAAATTAATTTTAAAAGTGATATTTATTAATTCTCTACCTTTAATATTACTCTTATTATTATCTCTGGGAAATTAAAAGTAAGATAATAGATTGATTAATACG
>KZ308529.1:251351-329682 GCA_000376725.2 Ladona fulva | reverse complement strand
ATATATATATATATATATATGTGATGTTGTTTAATAACCAGGTAAATGGAACGGTAGTGCATTGAAGTAGCACGGCACACTGAGTTTCCAGAGAGGAGTTATCTCTACCCTAAGTACAGATGACTCCCCTAAAGAGTCGGGAGTCCTCTCTACCTGGGGAGTCATCTCTACCTCATACACCGGCTCTGCATGATGATAGTAAACAAATTAAGAGTAATAACAAATATGCTAACGTGACACTTGCTCCATGAGATCACAACAGTCAGTTCTGTGAGCATTTACTGTAACCACATCCCAGGATGGCCTCGCTGTATTTTCAGCCCCGCAAACGAAAGAAACAAAACTACGTAATGGACAACAAAAGACACCGGATACACGTTCATGATTTACCCCTTTAAAAAGACATTGACGCGTATGACGTCGGCGAGCATTCTTTCCTCCCCCATCGCCTCCCCCCACCGCATCCTACCCTTCATATCCCATACCATCACTTTGTAAAGGAATCGACGTCCCGTACCCTTTTTTTAATAGATTTTTTTTGTTTACTATCCCGCCTCGCAGCGGTCTCGTCCCCTTTCCTACGACTGCGAACCTCCCTCCCGAGCCGCCGAAACTCCACTTCTATACTCTCCTTTTATCTCTGCACGGTCGTCTCACAGCCTCCTTCCCTCATCTCGACAGCTCCATGCTTTTCCGTCCAATTGTGTCCAATTGAGCCTCAATTGGTTTCAATTGGAGCTTATGAAGTAATGACCTCCACCCTTGGCCAAGGGTGGTGGAGCGGCGTCGGTATTAGATGGGCGAGGAGCGAAGGATGTGTAGAGAGAGAGGGAAACGAAGATGGGAAGAGTGAGCGAAGTCGTAAGAGTGTTAACGCTCGAGCGGCTAAAGTCCGGAAGGAGCGCATGAAGAAAAGGGGCATAAATTTAAATGTGTGATGAATTTGGAGAGCTGGAATTCTTCGGAAAGTCAGCGATGATGGGAGTTTTTAATTTATAGGTTGGGAAATCCAACTGGAACACTCGCCGTCGAAGACGCGAGGTGCTGGAGAGGCGCTTGGTAAAAGAATGTTAGGACAGTGGGCACTAATAGGTTCAAATTAAGTCAAGGCAGCCCTGGAGGAAATTTACATAGCGGAGGATGTAAGGGATTCCGAGATGAATTCGATAAACATTTGTGACTTTTGGGGTTATTAGAAAAAGGTTTAAAGGAAAATTGACAGTGGGAAAATAAAATTCACTATGTAAAATTCCACAGGAGTACATTTATTAGAACGACCGGTTTCGAACAGTGTTAGGTCATCATCACTGTTCGAAACCGGTCGTTCTAATAAATGTACTCCTGTGGAATTTTACATAGTGAATTTTATTTTCCCAGTGATGGAGTTCCACTTAGTTAAGGCTTCTTCTATGGATNCATTTCCGGCGTACGCCATAGGATTTTGTGTGGAAATGGAGGTGTTTCAGTAAGTCCAGCAAAGGAGAAGTTTGCAGGAGTTCACTTTTTCCACCGAAACCTCTCGCATAGGATGATTAGAAGTATCGTCAAATTTGAAAAAAAAGTCATTTCCGGCGTACGCCATAGGATTTTGTGTGGAAATGGAGGTGTTTCAGTAAGTCCAGCAAAGGAGAAGTTTGCAGGAGTTCACTTTTTCCACCGAAACCTCTCGCATAGGATGATTAGAAGTATCGTCAAATTTGAAAAAAAAGTCATTTCCGGCGTACGCCATAGGATTTTGTGTGGAAATGGAGGTGTTTCAGTAAGTCCAGCAAAGGAGAAGTTTGCAGGAGTTCACTTTTTCCACCGAAACCTCTCGCATAGGATGATTAGAAGTATCGTCAAATTTGAAAAAAAAGTCATTTCCGGCGTACGCCATAGGATTTTGTGTGGAAATGGAGGTGTTTCAGTAAGTCCAGCAAAGGAGAAGTTTGCAGGAGTTCACTTTTTCCACCGAAACCTCTCGCATAGGATGATTAGAAGTATCGTCAAATTTGAAAAAAAAGTCATTTCCGGCGTACGCCATAGGATTTTGTGTGGAAATGGAGGTGTTTCAGTAAGTCCAGCAAAGGAGAAGTTTGCAGGAGTTCACTTTTTCCACCGAAACCTCTCGCATAGGATGATTAGAAGTATCGTCAAATTTGAAAAAAAAGTCATTTCCGGCGTACGCCATAGGATTTTGTGTGGAAATGGAGGTGTTTCAGTAAGTCCAGCAAAGGAGAAGTTTGCAGGAGTTCACTTTTTCCACCGAAACCTCTCGCATAGGATGATTAGAAGTATCGTCAAATTTGAAAAAAAAGTCATTTCCGGCGTACGCCATAGGATTTTGTGTGGAAATGGAGGTGTTTCAGTAAGTCCAGCAAAGGAGAAGTTTGCAGGAGTTCACTTTTTCCACCGAAACCTCTCGCATAGGATGATTAGAAGTATCGTCAAATTTGAAAAAAAAGTCATTTCCGGCGTACGCCATAGGATTTTGTGTGGAAATGGAGGTGTTTCAGTAAGTCCAGCAAAGGAGAAGTTTGCAGGAGTTCACTTTTTCCACCGAAACCTCTCGCATAGGATGATTAGAAGTATCGTCAAATTTGAAAAAAAAGTAATTTCCGGCGTACGCCATAGGATTTTGTGTGGAAATGGAGGTGTTTCAGTAAGTCCAGCAAAGGAGAAGTTTGCAGGAGTTCACTTTTTCCACCGAAACCTCTCGCATAGGATGATTAGAAGTATCGTCAAATTTGAAAAAAAAGTAATTTCCGGCGTACGCCATAGGATTTTGTGTGGAAATGGAGGTGTTTCAGTAAGTCCAGCAAAGGAGAAGTTTGCAGGAGTTCACTTTTTCCACCGAAACCTCTCGCATAGGATGATTAGAAGTATCGTCAAATTTGAAAAAAAAGTAATTTCCGGCGTACGCCATAGGATTTTGTGTACTTCAGTATTCTCTTTTTTAATCCGAGTTAATCTCGAAACATTCTAAATTGGTTTGGATAATACTCTAACATACAGCAGAATTCAAAATCTTCAAGCAAAGTTTACTTAGGTTTATGTCATTTTTCGTGTTCCATTCCCTTTGCCATTCATATCCAGATGTTGGTATGCTTATGACTACGAGAAGTAGTTTCTTCCTGATATCATGTTTTAGCACTATTCGTATTTCTTTTATTTACAGTCGCGCTTTGCATCGGCTCAGCCACGTGATATGACGTGATGACGATTTATGTCGTTCGTTTGGGCCTTGTTTTGGATGCGCTTTCGTGAGGAACACGAATCATAGTTTCTCGGAACAAATTCGGTAAACATTTTTAAGTATCGATTTCCCATCGATGCGTCTGCAGTTTCGTTGTAGAGTAAAGCATTGAGAGATTTTTACCGGTTCTCTAATTTATATTTTAGATTTAGATTCATACCTCTGTAGCCGCCCGTGGCACATGGCATGGGGTGTATCAACTTCAAAGACCTAACCTAATCCATCCTGTTCGCATCTCTAATGCTCTGCGGAAAGAACGACAAGAAGTAACTATCTGTTTTAGCGATTATTTCCTTGTAACTCTTGGTCGTCATTTCCCGAAGATCGATCTCGTTGTTTACCGGAATGACAATACCTTCAGCAATTAAAAATTCTGAATCGATGACTTTGTCGAGAAGTTTCCGTCGGTAATCTAATCTTCTTACCTAGAGCGAATTCCACCCGAGGGATGTAATCATAATTTAGCCCGGATGTATGGAAGTGGTATCTCAAAATTCGAAATAATACGCTTTTGCGGTATGCATATCTACCATATTGTATGAATGATCTGAAACGCCACTTAAAATATATATTGAATCGTTTAATATTTTCAGGTAAACGGAATTATTCATCTTTTTAAGCTCATCGGAAAGCATAAGATTACTCCAAGCATAGATTGTCTTCAAATGGCAATATGGCGTCCACGTTGTTTCTTTTGGAGTGGCTCACGCAAACAGTTACACATTTTCCGACCACCGAAGGATTGCGAAAAAATATAGTGCGCAGCATAAGCGTCGGCTTACACCAGCGACAACTTGGTAGGGGACGGACTATTTTCTAACACCACGTTGGGAAAAGCCGGCTTTTGGAATTCTGCCAATCTAAGAGCTTCCCAAAGCCGGTGGTAAATGACCCACGTTCCAAACATCATTTTTTGCCAGGTCTGTCGTCATCCGCATAAATATGAAGAATGCGACGGATTCGGAGGCTCTCTTCTTTGACGAGAAGTAGTTTCTTATTATAAAAAGAGGGAATTCAGCCTCCCCTTTGCTTTCTGAATTAATCCTTGATGTCTTTATGACTTTTTCACAGTTCGAATGAATGGGGAGAACAATAGATGTAAATTAATGCTTTTTTATGACAAAATATGCCATGATAGTTTATGTAGGAATTTTAATAGTGGTTTACGGAACACTTACTATTATTATTGTCTGAAAAACGATGTAGTGAAAGGTGAATGAAAGGTCGATGATGCTTTACCGTCATAAGTTATGGAAATTATAGTAATATTCCAAATTTTATACAAATCGGGATGAAGTGATAATGAGTAAATATAAGTAGTAAAAAGTGATGTAATACAATATATTTTATGCTGGCGATAGTGTTGAGAGGCTTAAAAAAATTTGAGAATTGTAAGATATATTATCATTTAATACCTCATGAAATAATATCTTATGATTTATAATATTATGATATATAATATTTCATAGTATCTAAAAATTACAAATAATCTATTAAGTTACAATGTGCGTCATTTTATAATCTTATTTAATAATTTATGCACAAGTTACGGCAATTGTCTTCTGACGACAAACAATGACGTTTGTATGTACTCGTACTTACGTCCGCTACCTCAACCACTAATCTGAAAATATAAAAAAATTGACAATAATACAACGAATAAATGAACAATATAAATAAAGTATCATATGCGTAGTGGAAACGATAGTCAGCTTTGACTTTGTACGTACATCGAATTATCTCATAGGTGCTCGTAACTATCTAACCATTACTTATCGTTCCCTCGTTAGTGTTTGACATTTCATTTCTAATTTCCTTAGGAAATAAGAAATGAAAAGAGCCACCCGTTTAAGCGTTGAAGTAAAATAATGGATACTCGATGCATATCGATAGAACTCGCTTGCGATATAGATAAGACGGTTTATTGGACAATCGATACATATCGATATTAGAAACATCGACAATCTATATGTACATCGATAATTTAGGTACCTGTTGTCGATTCTTTCGATAAATTATGTCGATAATCTAACCGTCTCGATTTGAAATGTTGAACTACGTTAGACTACGGTTCTAAAATCTTTGAGCACCACAAAAAATGTCTTCTAACGTCCTTAAATGCTTCAGATGACCGGTGCTACATCTCCACACGAAGCCGAGACCTTTCGACTTCTAGAGAAAAAACTTTCAGCTCCAGGTCTCGAGGGGCCCGCGGCATTCTTGGTCCTCGGTCCGAGGAATTGCGTGAGAAGTGTGGTGACGTCACACTTCCTCATTAAAGAGCAGACTGGAAAGGCCAGCATGTCAACCCCACGTCCTCTGCCACCCTGCCGCATCACATGTGCCTTCCCTTCGCCTCCCCCCACTTTCTCCTATTAACCGCGCCCGCTATCTGCTACGTACCCTCTTGACCTCCCCACGGTTGCCTTTATAAGCTTTTCTGAAAAAAAAAATCTCTCGTCGCTTTCGTGTCCGACCGTCCGTTGATAAAAAAAGGATTTGAGTTGCGAACGGCGAGGCCTAGGTAGTCCAATTTGACGTCTGAGAGAAATGTCAATCACTAACAATACAGCTATCCGCAGCTACCGATGCGACTGCTTTGATGCTGCGGACCCGATGCGTCTTCGGATTAGCTTTCTCTCAGACTCGCTGATATTGTGACGGTTTACCAAATGATTTGTTCCCATTGATTTTATTAGAATTGGTCGTCGTATATTCTTTATTTCAGTAATCGCTGTGCGATGTTTCGAGAATTTTGTTTCGATTTATGTCTTAAGAAGAGCATCAGAGACTGCATTTGTAGTGATTTCTAAACAGTCTCTTTACTTTGGTTAAAAACGAATGAATTTCTCTTGTTAAATCGTAATAATTCCTACTAGCATGTATTGACGAATGGAATATTTATCATCCGTCTTCTGGTACAGGATAGGCGAAAATGTATCTTTCATTCGCTTTTGTCTCAGCCTTCTCCATGGCTGTATTAATACGGTACTGAAAAGTGCAATGTTAACTAGAAACATACATAATAGATTCCTCTTGATGAATGCAATTAAAAGTGTCGCTGTGCTCCGCTTACGTGGATCTCTTCCATTGACAGCGCACCGGCTCATTTAGAAATGTAATGGCAAACTAACTCACTCCTCATCTTATCTAGTAAGCCTCATTCCCTTTCAAATGCTTTTGTTAACTAATGAGGGAGGGTATGAGGATGCAACCAGCTGTAGGGCTGATGGCATCACTGACTGATAATCTTCCGAAAACTTAGAACAACAGATGGAATCTACATTGTGAAAATAGCATTTGTTACTGTTTATATTTCAAAGATAATCTAATTTTTAAATTTTAATTTTAAATGAAATATGGAAAATAGATTTCAGTTACAATTCATATCTGAAAAGATATAAATTCATAGAAAACGTCATTTCCTTGGCATACAGTATAATAAATACCTAACTGCAAATTACATGCTAGCCATTGAAATTAATTTTCCCTGCTATCATTTTTGCTTTCATTAAGATATACTGCTAAATATTAATGTCTTTTTTGTGATATTGACCAAACAGAAAGAAAAATAAGGTCTTGGATCCTTCAATTTTCATGTAATGAATATTTTCTCTGACTAACCTCGGAAATAAATGTCAAGTCCAAACGGATATATAAAACTCAGATTATGTAAAATGATTTAAAATTCAGCTCAATATTGAAAATATGTACATACATTATCGAATTCTTCAGCAATCGCAGCGTCTCATATTGTCAGGTTGATAGCCAACCTCAGCCAATGGGAATAATCTTCTACTTCAGAAAATAGATTATACTAGCTGCCATTTTGACCAGAATCTGTGTCTAAGCTTTGAGTTATTCCCCTCATTTTTACACTTCATATCAATTAATAATACAACTACTCCAAAAATCATCAACTATATGAACAAAGTCAATATGTGTGTTTGGCCAGGTTTCAATAATCTTAAGGTAAAATGGGAATGGCCACTGGTGGTTATATTAGTTAATGTTATAACAACTACAAAAACTATCCACAGTATCAATATAATATTGTTCTGTTATCAATATAAAATTTTCATAATATATCAATACTGATATTGTTGATAGTTTTTGGTGTTGTGATGATATTGATTAACTTAACCATCAGTGGCCATTTCCATTCTACACTTCATATTGTTTAACAAAAAAGTTAAAAGATGTAAGAGAAAGCAAAATTATAATTCTGTCAAGGATTGCATATATTTAGCTTTGAGTAGTAAGTGGTAATTTAACAGAAATAATGGATTTAAATTGATTATAAATTAGAAATTCCATATCTTTAAAAAGAGAAGGAGCCTTTAAATATTTCTCTCCTTTTTAAAAGCTCATAGTGAAAGAATAATTATTACAGAATGGGCCATACTTTGTAGTTTTACTGCTATTATTAACGCTACATCATATAACTAACCTTTAATAGAAACAACTGTTCGAATGTATAGGTGATCAGTACCAAAATTTTAATTTGTGACGAATTTTATGGAAACATTGCGAGATATTCTTAAATATTAATTTATAAAATAACGCTCCTCATCTGAAATACGTTTGATGAGGATCCAACTTTATTTTAAGCAGTTGCATTCAAGAAACGATCGATGACTCCTCGATTATAAATTTACAATTATTGTGTTTAAATACAATTGTATGTTAACTTCATTAAATATGGCAGTACGTTTTACATGCATATCCGTTTCCTAATGAAGTAGTCACATGAAATGGCAAGGATGAGAATTTGCATACCCTATGTATTAATAACATAGAAGAGCCGGATCATGAAGAAAAGAGAGGATCAAAAATTCCGATCTCTTCCCTTATTAAATTGTAAATAACATTGGAACGAAGTTCATACTACAGTGAATGGAATGATTACATTTTTAGGAAAAGCAACACGCTCACTTGAATGTGTTTACGTGGAATTATAGGGCATCCTCTTTAAAATTTATCTGAGATAATCAGCTGTTTATTCGGGAGAGATCTAACGCTGTATTAAGAGGCAAAAAATGAATGCGTTGGATGCGGCGGACGCAAACACTGGGCTGTGGAAGGATTGGATCACCGACAGAAAAATAGTCCGAACCCGGGTCCAAACACTAGAACGTATACCAAACGTAACGAATCCCTAACAAACTGCACTACATATTTACGAAGAAAAGCGAAGACAGTTTTTCCCCTCGTACATAGTTTGAATTTTAGACCCCAAATAATATGTGATTGGCTTAATAATGTACTATCTGAAAGGTGTACCGTTTAGAGGTAATGGACTTCGTTAAAATTATTTACACTTGTGTATAGAGAGATGATTACGTTAGGAGAGCTATCTCTTTATCCTGTTGCCACTAACATATCTCCAAGTCGTAATATGTGGATATTTGCTATCGGTGATGAGCTATCTACCGCACGCATGACCCGAAATAAAACTGATCATTTTATGAAACCTTGCGAAACACCCTAAAAAAATAAAATCGAAAACTTTGCAATAATAAGGTGTTGTAACTTTTACTAAGAAAACTAAAAATCCTGGTTACGTCGTTGGCATCGTCCACAATCGTCCGTGCAAGATAAAATTTTTATAGCACGTATTTGTCAAAAATGCTTCCTACTTAATGAATCACACATCAATATTATCGGATGTTTAATTACATTTCGTGTTGATCATTTAACTGTTTTGGTGACTATTCAAAGAGTTTTCATTATAGTATCTACTAATATTATGTATTTCACTCCAATGTCAACCTGAGAGGTTTCCGCACTTATTATATTTTTCTTCTACTCTAACTCTAATTAAAGCAAATGCTTTTAGTTTTCTTTTACGTGTTGTAAAGTTTGAAGTTACATGGAAAGGAAGACTTCTTAGCTCGATAAAAGTATATTCGTTGTCAAAATAAAGCTGCTAAATGTCATTCATTCCCGTTTAGCGGGAGATGATTATATGCTGAATGCGTGAGAAAGTGCGTTGTTAGTTGTAAATAGTGAAAAATTCATAGTACAGGTGATTTCATATACATCTAAATCTACTTACCTATACCCTACAAGCCGTCTTTCGGCGTGTGGCAGGGAGTGTAAACACCAAGAGTTGGAATTACCTCTTTAATTTATTGTTATCGCGTATCGTTCACGGATTTCGGTTATTTTTTTAAGGTTTCCGCACTTCTGCGACTCATATCGGCTCAAATATCTCTGTAATAGAGATTTTCCTTATAGCTAATTATCAGCGGTGTACCTGTTAGTGTATTAATTGAAACGTCATTATTTCAGGTAGGCTAAACTAATGTAAACAAAGAAATTGGAAATAAAGATAGGACAACAAAAACTTATCATACAACTGGAGTTGACCGTGGCAATTGGAATATTATGCTATTTTTTTAATAATCCAAGAATAATCCATTCCTGCGTTAAAAAAGGATTTTTAGGCCATCAAAAAATTAACTTACCAATTTATAAACAAGTGGATTAGATTTTGTCAATTATTTAAGCATTTCTCGCTAAAAGTCTTAAACGAATATTTCTTGTTAAGTGTTTTCTGTTATTGGAGTAAAAGAATTAAAAAGATGAAGAATGAATCAGGAACTTTCTACTTATGATAACATTCTTACTTCATAAAAAGAAGTATGCCATTATGAGTGTGTGTGTGAAAGTTACCTCCAATTTAAAATGGCGTCAACACAGAGCTTTTTGTGCGGTTCTTCTATAATTATGCTCACTTTTGGAAAAATGTTTAAATTAATTACTCTAAATAGCTTGAAATACTGCAACAATTGCAAGTTTTTAAAAAACATCGGGAAATTCTAAATGGGCCGTTACTGTTGTATAGAAAACATTTCCTTGATTTATCGCCCATGCATTTTAACGGGAACAATGCTGTACTGATATTTTCCTATAAATGATTATTAAGTCTCACGTGGCTCTTAAAAGATACAAGAGTCCAAATCGGTTTAGATAAAGTAAGAGTCCAGAAATTTCTGAGAAAATAATCATCTAACCATTGGATATCTTCGGAATTTATGAATTCTGCAAGTTTGGCTAGCTAATTTTAAACCTAGATTAAACTTCCAACAGAAACAAAAACAATGAAAGGAGTGAAGAGAATTTCGCCTCCACAGTATTAGATTAGAACATCTAGAATTTATGCGAAGAAGTTTATATTCTCTTCGTTGTTCTTCTTTGGCAACGAGGGAACTTCATGGTTTCATACGACAAGACAACGGAAGCCTTGGGTAGGCGAGAGACGTTTTAATTAGGATGACTCTATCTTTGGCGAAATAAATGTTAATTTAATGCGCCTAATTTGAAGACCATTCTTATAGCACTCGGTGGTACTTTCGTAATGATACATAATCTTCTTGGCAGCGTTTATATGTGGAGGAGAGTGTCTGAAGTTGTCACGTCGTGCCATAAAAATGCTGCGCTATTCGTAGCATAAAAATGCTGCGCTCCTCCTACCGTAGCTTGAATTATAGTATATTTTTCACTTTTTGTTAAAGTTCTGGGAAAAAATAATACTTCATTTACTTTTGTCTCGGTCTTTTTTACGGTCATAATTCGAAGGGTACTGGATTATAAAAGATTGACTTGAGGCCCTCTTTATTGAATTATATAAAAAGTGTTAATCATAGAGTTATTGCGCTGCTCTCATGTGGATTTGTTCCTCTTATAACATTCTGACTTCGTGAGAATAACCAGGACAAACTTTCTCACTCCTAAACTCATCTACTAAGCCCTTCCTATGATCTTCCTTACATTGATATTCTCTACCAACGCTACAATGATGTATGAAATCACACTCCTCTTTTAATACGATATAATGACAGTCAATAGTAAGATTAGGAAATGCGGACGTTTTTTGCGGAAAATACGGTAATTTACAGGAAAGTAGAAAGAATATATCCCTATTAAATGATTTAGATAGAATTATGAAAGGGTGCGGTGATAGAGCTTAAAGCTCAATATAGACAATTGTTCCGTAGTTAACTTCTTCGAAAGAAAATCTATTGTTAATGATTTTTAGTACAGCCTCCGAGGGAAAACTTTTTAACGATAGAATCGCTGAAATATCAGCCTTTCACACCTTTACCAGTTATGTACCTTTATCAGTTATCCATGTAGACGAGCACTGAAGAAACTCGGCTTCGTCAAAATAGTCGTCAAGAGCGAAAAAAAGTCCGCTAGCGAAGTAACTGCGCTAGTAAGGCCTCAGCTTGAGTATGCATATCGTGTATGGGACTGCCGACAAGTGTAGTAATCGTGAATTAGAAAATCTACAACAAAAGGCGATACGATAATCGCATAATCTTATTCAGAGATTACAATTATGTATCAATCTAATGCAGGTTTCGCAGTATTTAAGTTGGTTGTAACGACTGACGAACATAAATTTTGTTTCTGGTCCCTTTGTCCGTCTTAAAATGAGGTTTAAGGGAGAATCCATTATCTTTTATTTCTTGCTCTTTTTCTTGTCCCGTTCCCTGCTGCTGTCTTCTCGAGCTCTCTTCTTAACTTTGTCCTTGCGAACATCTTTTGAGGAAGATCTCTTGCTATCATGCTTGTGACGATCTCTGTCTTTACTCTTTGCTGGGCTGCTGTGTTTGTCTCTGGATGATCGCTTGTGATCACCCTTGCGGCTTGAACTGTGCTTTCTATGGCTTGATGAATGTTTCTCATTATCTGATGATGCTTTTCTCTTATCAAAAGTTCTCTTCTTTTTCTTGTTATCAAGGGACTTATCCTGGAATTCTTGTCGTTCCTTGTAGCAGCCTCTCTCTCCAAGTCAGACCAATCCTTAACAGATTCTTCAGAACTGTTGAGTTCTTCCTCACTGCTGCCGCTGCTTTCTGAGTATTCTGAATAGTCAGAGTCACTGTCAGATTCGTCTGTGTCAAACTCTTCGGGTTCATAAGCATCGTCACCTTCATATTCTTCCTCTGAATCATCACCTCCTTGGGGCGTATGGCACTGCCGACAAGTGTTGTAATCGTGAATTAGAAAAGCTACAACAAAAGGCGATACGTTAGGTAAAGAATCGCTCCAGTCAGCGAGCATTACTCAGATGCTTCAGGACGCAGTTTTGGAATCTGTAGAAGATATCAGGTTTAAGATTAAGTACGTTATAAGAATATTTTGCCAATGTTATTTGCGTCCTCCCTGTCATATAGGCCGTACTGGTACTGCGGAAAAATTGAAGAAATAAATGCTAGATCTCGTCGCTTCAAGAGCGCAATTTTTCCGCGAGCGATACATGAAAGTAATCAAATAGTAAAGTCATTGTAAGTAAAGTCATTGTGCACGCACCCCCTTCCACACGCTCAAAAGTAACTTGCGGGGTATATATGTAGATGTAGCTGAACGCAAATTTCCTCAAATCAGAATGTTACACGAATTTCATGTTTTTATAATTCTACGCTTAGCAAAAG
The DNA here is from genome assembly GCA_000376725.2 of Ladona fulva. NCBI lineage: Eukaryota > Metazoa > Arthropoda > Insecta > Odonata > Libellulidae > Ladona > Ladona fulva. The sequence goes on along the minus strand of KZ308529.1, from coordinate 317,001 downwards.
CTACAATTAATACCTATGCTACTAGGACCATACCAAGATATTCTTGTATCTTGCCACTTACACTCTCTGTACTAAAATAAAACCATAGCCAACTTTCCTTTCCAATCGGTATAACACATCCGAACTTTCCTACAGCTAAAGCCAACAAATTTGACGAGTGATATATTACTGTGATGAGATCGTAAAAACTTGTAAATATTCGCATGTATAATGACAAATGTATTTTAAATAAGCGCCTTATTAGTACTTTGGGGGTTCCCGGATAGCCGGGAAATTCAATGGGGACTTCTCCCGCTCAGATGTGCTGTCTCAGAGGATAACCGCGAAAAATAGAGTCCTTTAATTGAAATATATTCATCAGTATTTCTTTTTTGTTTGTTATCTTTAGCATTTACTGCCCGTTACGTATTTTCTTCTTAGGGCTCCCGGATAGCCAAGCTCGATTCTCGGTGTGCGAAATGACCTCAGATGTCGAAGCACTTGTAACAATGTGATAATGCCTCAGTGTCACCACCTTGCGGAGCCGTGCGTACGTGAAAGACCTTTAGGAGAAAATCGAAAACGAGTCCTAAGAATAGGGTATGCACAGATAAACAGAAACATTTTCGCCCCGAGCGAGTATAAAAGGAGTATATTTTCAAGGAAAATACATCATTTTGCTTATTCTCGAATAATTCTTTGTCTCATTACGAGTTGTCTCGTAGTTGCCGAGAGACGATATCTCCGGTGGTCTCACATAAGTTGCGAATAAACAACTTAAGGTAAAAACAGTAGTTGCAATTGCTAATTACTCCTCCACGTCCTAGAGATCACTTATTAGTGCCGTTTAAATTGCTGGGGAACCATAGTTCCCGATACGGTTCTGAGAGCACCCGTGTGAACCGTCTTTGAAAACATGGAGAACAGGAAAAAAGCTCACGTACGTAATACTGGGAACGATACGCTATCCTAGGAACGGCCAAGTAGGGGAGAGGAGTTAATAACTGATGCGTAGGACAGTTCCGCGGCGGTTGATCCAAGGCGTTCTCGGAAGACGCAGTAGCTCATTCTTAATTTGAATCGAGCATTCTTTCAATGTGTATGCAAAGCCAGCAAATCTGCATTATCAGTTAGAAAACGTTAAAGTAAAAAAGGTGAAAATTCCTCGAAATTGTGATTATTTAATAAGGCCATGGCAAATAGGAAGCTATTTACGAAAGTAATAATAATGAATCACATTTTTTCGAGCCAGATGGTCACTTGAAATTCTCCTCTTTCGTTATAGTCAAAATTAATAATCAGATGGATCGAGGAATTTTAACGAAAAGAGAAGCTAAGGAAACTTCAAAAGAGTGAGTGAATTTTAAAGAAAACTAAATAGCTTAGAATTGTTTACAGAGCAGAAAGGGTGTGCGTATGTAAGCGTACTACAAATAAGTGTATGTGAATCTCCGAGAACCTACGATTGTAATGTATGAAAGATGTCATGATAGAAAATTCTTTAGTAAAATCCTGATAAAAAAGCGCACAATCAAAGATTCGACAGAACTACAGTAAAACAAAAATACCCCTTGAAAAAGAGAATGGTTTAAAAATTAAAAACACGCTATTCACTGCAGTAAAACAAGAGAAGTAATAACGGAAAAAATGAAGATGTTATCTTTGGAAAATTTTGAATAAATAATTTTCTTTTTACGCTTAATCTCATGAACTTTTTCGTGATTGCATGAAATATGTCAGGTTGACCGAATTCTTAAAACTTCCTGTCACTACAAGTGATGTACAAGAACATCCAACGTGGAAGTGTCGGTTATAATTTAGGATAAAGTTTGAAATTGGAGATAATATATAAAAGATCACGTTAACTTTTACTAGAGTTAATTGGATTATTGTTAATATTAAAAATGAGTCCACGAATGCTAAAATATTGCCGGCGGCAAATATTCCTTCCATTTCGGCTGAGATTGTCATTTTTGGTCGGATTCCATTGCAACATATCAAATTAATTAACTTATAGAGTTAACTGCTGGACACTTCATTGCACTAAGTTGGTTGGTGGATGATAGGTCGTATTCATTAATGCTTTGCGTATTATGTCGATCGATTTCTCACGGAACATATACAAGCTGTGACTGGAATGTACGTAAAAAATACATTTGATCTAATATCGTAAGTTTATTTTCACGGGCTTTTAACTACTAATGAATTGATGGGGCTGATAACATCAAAATCCTGGAAAATATCGAAGGACTAAAAGTTTAAGAAACACTACGTTATTGCCGATTATTTGCGTTTTCTTATTTATTCTGAAAAACTGCAATCGAATTTGAAGTAATTTAAAACAAAAAGTGTTATTTAACAAGCTCTTCTCAATAAGAAAATGGAATGCAGCTATCAAGGAAAAGAGATATGAAGTCAATTCTACAATAAAGCGATAGCATAAACTTCTACGAAAACTTACATTCATTTCTCTTCCTGTTCAGATTTGTAATGATGATTGTATTGCATTGCCTGATAATTATACTATTATTATCGTATTCATTTCGCCATATTTTGCAATATGATTGATTAGCTGAAATATGATTGGCGGAAGGTGGGGCATATGACGATTGAGATTGAGGAATCTTGTTAATATATATCTACTGATTTTTTCCCTATCTTTTATTGTGAATATTCCTTTTATAATAACAATTCTGTTCTAAATATATGTGCATATTAACCCCTGCCTTACGCCGTAAGGTGGCTTGCAGGGAACATGTAGATTCAAATATTATTTTTGTGTGTTTGTTTACATCTATTAGATTATCGGCCTGTTTGTAATGTAATTCATTCGTAATAATATGAAGTGCTAAGTAAGTACCTGAAGGAAGAAAATCAGTTTTTAAAATAATTAAAATCAGTTTCTCTTTAATTCAAGATAGCCAAATTAATACAACGTAAATTTAGAGTGATTACTGGTTCTCTTAGGGAATATGAATAAATTTGTCTCCTCTCCAAAATCACAATGACAAATCTGCGCAACATTTTTGGGGAAGATAAATGCACCCAGGATGACTTTCACATCTATCAATTGAGTCTCCGTTTATCGCATCACGGGTACAATTGGAGTTGCATCACCAAGTTTATGAATTTAAAGGAGCTTGAAAATTATATAAATGGTTTATAGAACGATGAGCAATAATACGTTAGAGAGTTAGTTGAACATACTGCCCAGCTCATTCTCTAGCGTACTTAATATATGTTTGTTGTGAACAAAAGTAACTATAATATATATAAAAGTATATAATTAAATGCAGTATAAAGATTTTATTCTATCTGTCCGGGAATAAGAAAAACTTTGTATTATCCACAAGATGTTTAATAATTTTCTTATTCCTGCAGTATAAAGCTATTTAATAATTCTGAATAACATCGAGTTTGATCGTAATGTAAAAGTTGTTTATTTATAATTTATTTCATGCATCTTTTGAATTTATTTATTTAATTTGCATGCCACCATTAACAACCATTCATGGGAGTTACAGTGGAGGGACCTAATAATTGCTGCTTATAGACATTAACTCCTAAATTAGAAAAAAATCGATTACCCGAGACCTTTACGTTGGTATATAATGAAATAGTTACGCCCTCTAGACCTTACCTCATATTTTTATGAAACGACCGTCGTCAAAGAACTTTCCTTCTTTTAAAACTTTCAACTTTTTAATCTCCAGGCAACATCTTGCCCTCAGTTTACTAAAGATTATGATACAAAATCAATCTTGAATCTTGTGGACTTAGTCTAGTTTTGTGTCATAATCTTTAATAAATTATGGATATATTCCACCAAATATCGCTTGATATGTTTCGTTCTTCCTCTCAGGATGATATTAATTTGTCCAAACATTACGCTTAATAAATAACGATGATAATTTGCAGATTAAAAATAATTCTTTCCATTTCAAAATAATATGCCTTTCCGATTTCCTCTTTAAATGGTTTCCTTATCATTTAGACCAAAATTATATTACTTGTTCATCTATACGCAGAAAATGTTGAATTTGGCATTCGAACCATTCCGCCACCGATTTTAACAGTAATTTTATTCCTTATTTTTTAGACTTATTTCTAGCTTTCAAATTTTGATTTATTTCAATTCCTTTAATTTCCTTACTGAAATCTGATCTGTATTTCAATTTACCTTGTCTTAGCGGTTTTTTCACCCTTCTCTTCTGTGGATATTTTCAACGCGGGTTTTTCTTTATCAACCTTCAGCTGCGAATATTTTTTGCTCCACCTTACTGTGTCTAAGAGAGACCCGCTTGGACCTAACCTCACCGAATTGAGGGGCAATCTAACCTAAGGAATGGTCTTCTGTTGTGGTTATTGGTATTACATAATGAACGAAATCAAAGCTGATAACGCTCAGGAAGAATTTTGGCTCATTCAGATAAAATTGCGTTTCTTAAGCTGAAAGAAAAGAAAATTGTAACACGGTTGTTAATGAATTAGAGGTTTAGAAACACTCCGTTAGCCGTATGTCCATACTTTAAACGTAGGCCGTCAGCCAGCTACTGCCCGAACACAAGGGCTCCCGATGATAACTTGTTCTATCCCTCCCGCAAAACTACCACATTCCAAATATCTTTTATTGTTTCTGCTAACAATCTTTGGAATTGTCTAGTAGACAATGTCTACCCATTAGTCTAACAAATGCACCGATTTTACACCAATTTATCTATATTATGAGCATCTTCGGAAATTGTAATACAATCGTATATTGTGATATAAAATTATATATATATTTATTCATTATATAATCCTAAATCGTATCATAAAATTGTTTTTGTTTCACTGCGACAACGTAAATATAAGGATACGTTTGACTTTTTGTTTATGTTTTGATTTTGACCTTAGGTGGCTTTCTACCACAGGACATTAACAAATAATATTATGATAATAATAATAACAATGACAATAATAATAATAAAAACAACCACAATTATTGTCATCATCGTCATTGTTAATATTATAATGTCGGCAGGTTAAAATCGCGTTCGGAGTTAAGCGGGACATACCGTATTAGCGATTTGTAGGAAGCACCCTATGCGCATTTCGGAAAAAAGCCTCCATATTCAAGGGTCGCGCATTCGGAAATCATTTCCACTGGTAAACTGCGAATATTAAGAAAGAGATGCTTCAGATCAATCGTATTGGACCTCTGCATGGAAGAAAAAAATACGAAATAAATGAGTTGTATTAGGTTCCAGAAACTGTCAGGATGTATCAAGCCAAGATAGCGATTCGCATGGTCGATCGAATATTTCCTATCGGATATCCTAATCGTAGTCATTTGTTCCTCCCGCATGGGATACATATTCGAGTGGGTATTCCCCGGGCGACCCTCTTCCCTCCCAACGCCGGTGGGACCTTTTTTTCTCTCTCGCTGCCAATGCATCCGCCGCCATCAAGTCCCCGTGAGGCACAAAAGACGCTAAGGGGCGACGCGTGCCGAAGCCACTCCAAGGACAGATGCTGGTCCCTCCATGAGAGGGGCGGCAGAAGTCACCCCGTCCCCCGCTGACCGCTGCTTATCCTATCCATCTATTCACAATAGGTGAGCCTCTCAAGCATCGGGATTTCGTGATAAGAGAAACATTTTCTTTCCGAAATGCATGGGGTTCCTATTGGGGCAGCGGAGTTTCCTGTACTACTATTTCCTATTGGGAATGCGCACTAACTGTTTAAGTATGTTGCTAAGGACTGTGAGGTATTTAACCCTAAGGCCGGTTTAATGTTAATTGAACCTCAACCCCAATAGCTAATGAAAGCCCTAGTGAGTGTATGATACTTACTAGGCGAGATGAGGAGTGAGGTAGTTTTCCCTTGATTTTCCGGCTTCGGTAGCGGAGTGGACGCTCCAACCCTAGGTACGAATCCCGGCTAGTCGGATTTTTCCTATTTGGGAACGGTCGTGTGTGTTCCTCCTTTGTTATTTGTTTGTAATATTCAATAAAATGGATGAAATTGGGATTAGCTTCGTGTATCCATTATAGAAGTCGTTTTTGTTGTTGTTGTTGTTATCACTATGATTAATACTTCCTCACTGAGTCAGAATGCTTTGTGAAAACCGTTCGCGTACGAGGAGCAAAATGACTCTATGAATAACAACTATCACAGCATTAAATAAGGAGTGGCATCAAATGAATTAGGTTATTAAGCATCATTTATACCTCAGTAGCATTCATATCATCACAGCTATTGAAGAAACTGAGGCAAAAGTACGTCGTAGTAATTGAAAGATACATTTTATTCTGTTTACACAGCAAGAAAACGACCTTTCTGGTCGCCCCTTGCCCCGCTTGCGGTTCATAATGGTCAGAGATTACTTAAGTGAAACATGTCTATAGTGGAATCGCATGGTGCCAGAAAAATTTTCTGTTATTGACATGTTTCCGTAATATACAGGTTCGAGCTACTGGATAAGGATTCTTATCGCGCAGGTCGGGACCGAAAATTTTTTCCGTAATGGACAAGTTTCCTCTATATAAAGGTTCCGCCGTAGACAAGCTTCAATGCATTACCAATCACTATCATCCCCAAATATAACTAGATACTCGTACATTATGTATTTAGATTTTTTAATTATTTTTACGTAATTTCATTACTAATTTTATCTNTACACTTTATTCTGTTTACACAGCAAGAAAACGACCTTTCTGGTCGCCCCTTGCCCCGCTAGCGGTTCATAATGGTCAGAGATTACTTAAGTGAAACATGTCTATAGTAGAATCGCATGGTGCCAGAAAAATTTTCCGTTATTGACATGTTTCCGTAATATACAGGTTCGAGCTACTGGATAAGGATTCTTATCGCGCAAGTCGGGACCGAAACATTTTTCCGTAATGGACAAGTTTCCTCTATATAAAGGTTCCGCCGTAGACAAGTTTCAATGTATTACCAATCACTACCATCCCCAAATATAACTAGATACTCGTACATTATGTATTTAGATTTTTTAATTATTTTTACGTAATTTCATTACTAATTTTATCTGCTGTATGAAGTAGGTGGATGGGTTTGTGGATCATACTGATTGGAGGAACAGGAAATCAGACCAAATGTCATAAAAACAACGCTTACTCCCTACACTAAAAACCTACCTACCCTCCTTACTAAAAAATTGTTGAGCCAAGTAATTTAATTACTAACCAACCACGTTAATAAAATAAATAAACCAGGTTAATAATTTCCATCCTATCATAATGGGTCTACAATCCAAGGACTTATTTTTTTGCAGCTCTCCAAACCGTCCTGTTCCCAGCCAATCGCTACATGATTCCTAGCCATGCATAATCCAACACAGGTCTTCTTATGTAAATCCGCCCTTTTCCCATCCTTCCAATGCAGTCTTCAGCTGACTATCACGCCTCAGTATGCTCGACCAATTTCCCATTTCATTTTACCAGTTTTCCGTCAAAGGACTTCCTTGTTTGTTTAACCTCTAACCAATTCATTTGCAAGTACATGAAGGTGCACTTTTTTGACTTCATTATGACTGGTCATATTACTGTTAGATTTCTGTAAGAAATGAATTGCTTCCTATTATGAATGAATTGAGCTTCTTCGTGAACGATCTCGTGATGGACATAATCCCGAACAATTATCACATGTTGCTGATCAGAGCTGATAAAAACTTGTTCCTTCTCGGCTCACGTATCAACTCACACTTTGCGGTTCTCTAAATCAAGTCCTAACTGTTTGGTAACTTTCCTATGAATTAAAACAAATAAAAACTGAACATTTACTTCTCCTANGTGAAATAACGTGTCTGTATCTTTATGTTTGTTTTTCGGGTGTGATTTAACCAGCCTTTTCCTTAAAAATTTAGTTACATTTCAGTCGGCACCTCTCTTATTGTGGGTGTTTTCCTGTGGTGTATTTTTTCCGAAGGGAAAACTTAGGTTTTTAAGCCCGCAAAGTATTTTTCTTCTGTATACTCTTTTCAAGCTACCTCTTTTAAATTCATATGATGAAGGGTTAGATGTAAGAGAGTGTTCATCTCGCATGTGTAGAGTCGCGTTACTATTACCCCTTTGGAGATCCCTGGAGTGGATTATTTTACTCATATTATACATTATCGACAGCGAAGTTTACTCGGGAATAGAAACTGTGACCTCTGACGCAGTGAAGAATCTACAAATGGCAAGTATTAAGCATTCGTTTAAATAAAAACACTCTAACCCTTTTATTCAATACAAGTTTAGTCATTTACTTTACCAGCGTATAAGAATCGGACGGCATCGGTAGTCGAGCAACATTGATATCTATCGAGGCAGAATCGGAAAATATAAGTTCTTAATTATGGGAGAGGTTGAGAGCATAGGAATCCTTTTCATTGCACTCATTTATTATGGCAAAATATCATTTACATTTTACTTGAAAATGGGTTTATAAGGGAAGTGTCTTGAAATCCAATTCTCTTGGCAATCTTTTAGATCCGTCCCTGCATCGTGGTTGCATCCTGATTTAATCTTTGTGTCAATTCTTCATTTGAGATTAATTCATCAAAAGCTAGTTAATAAGCATGGGTGGTCGAACAATTCTTGACATTTCTAATTGATTTAGAATCACTTATGAATCACGCCCCTAAAATCTTCTCAGGCCTGATGACAGAACACAGCGAGCCGAATTTTTCCCTCGGGCCGTAGTTTTCGTCATTGATTTCAAATAAAAGGATAGAGGATAGGCAGAAACACACTTATTATCTTAAATATAAGAGTAAATTTTCTAAATTTACGGATATTGAGACGCATTATTTTATACGATCTTACATATGTGTATATCCAACTATGTGTTTTGACCGTTTGATTTTTTTGGAAAAATAATGACAATAAAGAAGACGAAATAAATACTGTGGCATGGGTACTTACTCCCCCGCTGAGGGCTTTCATAGAAAAACTCAAGATATTGGATAACGCTCGCACAAGAATCATTTGGGAGACAAGATACATGAATGATCGAAGTCTTGTTTAAAACATTAAACCATATAATAAGTTCAGAAACGTAAACAGATGGAAATAAACAAAGAGAGAAAATATAACGCATCAGATGGAAAAATGTTTGCATCGCTTTATTAGCTTAATTTCTTTTTCCTTACATCTTATAGTTATTAATGCACGGATATGACCATGAGATAATGTGCAAGGGAGGTAAGGGCAAGGAAGATGGTACCATAAGCAAATTAGCCTTTCAAAGTAATGGGAGGCAACTAAGAGTCAAGAGAAACAATGAAAAATAGCCAGTCTTCCCGAAAAATAGAATCGCATACTAACGATCAGGGCCCTTATTGTAAATACACAAACAGAATAAATAATAAGGATGGTAGTCCGCGAATTAATCTCTCCAAGAAACTGCCGATCCTCCAAACTCTAGAGTGCTAGAGAGTAAATAGGTTAGATTGGTCCTGTCGAATGATTTAGATATTATTATGAAATAGTGCGATGATTGGCAATTAGAGCTAAATGTAGACAAATGTTCAGTAGTTAACTTCTTCCAAATAAAATCTGTTATTAAAGATTATCCGTACAGTTTCCGTGGGGTAAACTTATTAACAGTAGAATCGGTGAAATGTCTTGGAGTAACTCTCACTTAGCATGGAGTAAAATGAAATAACATGGAGTACCCGCATCCGTAGTATATGCGGAAAAGCCTATAAGAAACTCGGCTTCGTTAAGAGAATAGTCGGTCAGAGCGAAAAAAGTTCGCGAGCGATATTATTTTGCATTAGTTAGACCTCATCTTGAGTGTGCGGGTATGGGACCCTGCCGATAAGCGTTGTATTCGAGAATTAGAAAAGGCGCAGCGAAAGGAAATATGTTTTGTGAAGAATTGCTATGATAAATCAGTGAACGTCATTCAGATGCTTCAGAACACAAGACGGGAATCTTTAGATGTTATAAGAATCCAAAAAAGGATTAATTTACTAGATAAATTTAGAGAGAGCACGTTCAGAGATGCTGTAACCGATATAATGCGTTCACCATGCTACATAGGCCGCTCCGATACTTCGAGAAAGATCAGGGAAATAGATGCTAGAACCAATCGATTCGAGAACTCATTTTTTTTCCGCGAACGATACGCGAAAGTAAGATCGAAAAGTTGGATTAGGGAATTAGAGTCATGGTGCATTCACCCCTTGCCATACGCTGAAAGGCGGCTTGCAGGGTAGTTATATAGACATAGAAAAACTCGGTATCCACTACGGAAGACACTACCGCGTCTGCCAGTATCGGAATTTGCATTCCAATCTGTTACAGCTTATTCAGTAAACGGGAAAGTGGAAATACGCATTTATTGGTAATCGTTTCCCAATTGCTCCCAAAGTAATACGAATCCCTTGCCGAGAAATCCGACGCCTCAATTCTTCAAGAGATCACCACAACATGGGGGTGTCGGGTAAAAAGTCATCCCTCTCGCTAACCTTTCCCACGGATTTCAACCGGCACTTAGCCCGCCTCTAAAAAGAATGCGAAAGTTACAATGGGAAGATATCAATCTCCCCGCCTCACGCATATGCTTCGGGAGTCCCTCCGACCTTCTCCAGCTCCCTCAATACCCGCATGATTGAGTCAGGGTGGCACCCACGAGGACCTAATGGATCGGAAACTCATTCACGCCTAGTATCGCTCAGAGGTCTCCGTGTCACTAATCACACGCGCCGTCGGGGGCGATATTCGTGCCCCTTTTCCGGGGCGGGAGGGTCTCGCCCTCCGCGATCCCTCCCAGTTACAGGTCCTCAGCTTTTTCCCCTTTCGCGAAGAGAATTGCTTCTGCCGAAGGCGGAAAGCATACGCTTGGTGCCCTACTTTGTACCCCGTTGAGGCTTTAACTTTTTCACGCCTCCCGACGATGGATGTAGAAGATAAATTTGCCTTTATGGATGTATTGTGATGGAACATAAACCCTGATATGGGAGAAGGTGACGGAAATGTTCCCTTTATCCTCGGTTCATTTGATGTAGGTTGCGGGTCCTGTAAAAAGAGTTCTAGCAGCAGGTCCTGAGAGCATTCTCGGAGTGATTTTGATCTTATCGCTAAGGCAATATGGAACGTGTTAAATATTCGATCTCACGGTATTATAGGATGCATTAAGCTCCAATTTTGGATGCTTTAGATGGAGGCATTCCTATGGAAAATCAAGAACGCCTTCGTTTCGATTCCTCGACGGATTGGTGGTGCTATAGGAGTAATATCTCCTTCTTCTAGTTCAAATTCAAGGAAAAGTCATTTGGCAATGATAAGTCGCTTCAATTGCCGTATTTGCGCGAATTAATATGAAGTCTTTCTGCCTTCTAGACGTCCGAAGGAAAAGGGTTTCGTTTAATTTGTAAATTTATTTATTTACAAGATTGGCCGCGGAAAGACACGAGTCTGGTGGCAGCTTCATCATACATCAAACACTTATTAAATATATACATTACACAACAGATTATATCTTATACATGTTACACACTTAACATTACAATGAATTTAAATTTAAATAAAGTATTGGCACATTTTACGTTGCCATATCTGAATAAAGTGTACATCTTTTTCTTAACTCCTTTTTGTTCTTAGGTAAGGGTATTAAGAACTCTTCGGGCAAACTGTTCCACTCTTTAATCCCTCTATTTATGAACGAATACTTAGCTAAATCTGTTATTTGCTTTCTCAGCTTAGACTTCTGCTTATGATCCCCTCGAGCCATATAAATCGCTTCATCTATTCTCAACTCATTCCAAGCCTCGCCACCGTTTCATACCTGAAAGATGTCTACCAATCGATCAACCCTCCACCTTTTTTCTAATTTTACCTAACCGAAAATTTCTAACATTTCCGTGACGCTATCTTCTTTCTTATATCTCCGTAATACATACAAAGCAGCTTTTCGTTGCACTTTCTCGACCTTTTTAATATTATTTGTTTCTTGCAGCTTCCATACATTTGTCGCATATTCTAATATTGGCCTCACTATTGCTTTACATCCTAACTCTTTCGCTTTCTCAGTCATAGTAATGAATTATGAACATATCTAAATATTTTGGATTGGTTATTTTTAACCGTTTTTTTCTAATGCGCACAAATAAAAGTTAATAATAAGCAGATTGCCTTGTTATTTTATTTTTCACTATACTAACTATCATTCGAAATCGACATCTTTAGTTTTGGAGTTTCAAAAAAAGGATTTTGTTTTAGAATTAAGCTTGTCTTATATTCGTGCAAATGGATGAAAATTGGCAGAATAGAATCTCCAGTATCACAAATTACCACATTGTTTTCATAGCAAAAAACCGCTCTTTTCAACAGCTAACTGTTGAGAACTAAAGCCCGCAAGACTCTCGCCTCAAAACAAACATAAATGTTTCGAAACTTTCCCCTTGCTAGGATTCTACTTGTCTCATCCACTAACGTAAAAATAAGAAACAATTGTTAATGTGCCTCAGCTTACCAAGCAAACTTTTCGTCAGTTTCGTGTTTTCAACCCATCGAAGATCGCCTAAAAATTAACTGGTCGTTTGCTAGCTTTGAAAATAGTTCTTATCCATCCTTAATTTCACCATTCATAACGATAGCTGTTCTTTTAACCCGTTCTATCATGAAAATTTGGTTACCTTGACACATTCAACAAAGAAATTCAGTAACACGAAGCACACTTTTGTAACAATAGAGTAATTTTCCTTATATACGTGATGATGTATACTATCACTTCACTGCGAACCCTGCAGTAATTGTCTACATGTTTGCATAAAGATGCATGCTCATATGCATACATCCTTGAGTATATATAAGTACTTAATGAGTCTTATACCTCTCGGTTGGTTGATGCTCTCTTAAAATCTCAAACCAAACCCATATCCTTTTTTTCATCGAAACCCTCAATTTTTGTCACCCAACTGTATCTTTATCGTGCAACTTACCCTCGGCTGTTTTTTTTATTATTACATCTTCTCTCAATGTTTAAATTACCTACTCCCTATGCCTCAATTTTATTTCTTCAGTAAAACATTTTCTTTCTCACATTTACCTAGGAGAAACCCTTGCTAGTTACTCTTTCCCAAACAAACCAAATCATTTATGAAGTATTTGCTACAATCTCATTTCACAGAAGTTAAATCTTCCTTCTTTCTGAAACTATAAAGCAAAGTATGCCACACTAAAGATTTTACCAAGCTCTCCAACCAACTGTTGCGAAAAATGTATTAAAAGGTTCGAGGAAACATACTTTTTATCATTGCATCGTTTTTTTGTGGATTTTATCGAGTTCTGAGTTGGTTGTCAATGCATTTGGGGTATGACGCTCAAAAATATCGGAAGTTGTGCCCATGCGACTGCGTGCATCAGAATTTATCTGTAATCTATAAGAATAGAATTGGCTGGCCATACGATTCGACAAGTGCCTTAAAGTAGGTCAAAATTATGTTGAAATGTAGGTCAAGGTCCTAGATTTTGTGTAAAAATAAATTGTTAAAATATTCTCTGTATTTTTAATACAGAAACGACACTTACTTAAAAACACGCCTTAATCTTAAATTATATGCATATAACCGGTGACTGCCGATTAATGTGTTATGTGGTCCACCGGGTGAAAATTTTATACATATTTGCTATTATGATGATCCCCTTGCAATCTTTTTCCTTAAATTATGCGAATCTTATTGTAGAATCAAGAATTTATGGAAGTTTTTCGGAAGATATAAAAAGCTTAAAATTACAACGGTTTCCGTTAAATTTATCTAGAAAGAGTTTGACCTAAAAACAACAGCTAATATATAATATTGATTAATTCTACGCATCATTCTAATCATCTCGTATTCGATTCATTATCATGATTTTAGGAATAAATTTTAATGTCTGTATTTGCACCTTAATTATCAGTGTAAACGTTTTTTGTGCCTATCATTGATTACGTGTATGACGATGTGATTTAACGATGATGGTGAATTCAATGCTGAATAAAGATAATTGGAAGACGATGCTCATGGCACATATATACGACATAATATCGGCATTCATTGGTCGGATGTAAACACATCTCTTTGGTAAACTATTGAAACTCTGAACATGTATAAAGCTAGTTGAAAGAGTCCGATACCGTGAAACAACGAAGCATAAATGTTGTGTGCCACTAATCTAAATCATCAGAGCACATTTGGTTTTCTAGGTTCTAGGATGTAAAACAATAAAATTGTTTCGACGATTGATCTACAGTCAAGTATGGTTATCTATTGTCTATCTCAGATTTTTACCTAAGTCAATTTTTCAGTGAAATGAGTTTACTAAACATAAAGATCATTTTTGTAGAAGTAAGTAAAGCGTACTATTGAATTTCAACGTATTCCTTTGAACGCCTTATCATTTGAGTAGGAATTGCGAAAATTGCGTCCACCATAGAAAGCCTGATAAAGATGTAGCATTACATCAATATATAATCATCATATAATTATATAAGAATCATATATCAACATATAATCATCACAACATATCATTCTATAGAATATCTCAATTTCTGGGTTCTCCTGATTTCTCAAATCAATTACATTTATCAAATGTCTAACCAGTAAAATTTTAAACATGTCATGATAACATAGCTATGACAAAATACTTCTTTCACTAGAAAATAATGTGTGGAATTTCTTCTCGGTTATTTCATTCAACTCTTTGATATTCAAAAGCGTAATGTGGTACCTGTCAAATAACAAAATAAGCAAGCACTTCGTTATTTCCACAGATGAACCTGATGATGGCGCGAGCCGAAACCGGTCGTTATATTAAATATTCTCTGTGGAAATAACTAATTGCTTGCTTATTTTGTTATTATGGCTTTCCACGAAGTCCGGCCAAATACCATTGAATTTAGTGGTACCTGTCATCGATGACCTATAATGTTTTAAAAACGGAATGAATATTCAATTTCCTAATAATCGAAAGGTTTTATGAGTCTTTAAATTGTTCCCCCCGATTCTATCCCGAAAAGTACACTTATTATACAGCTCTGTTTTAGCTGCTAAATATGAAAATACTAATGTCTGTGAAGTTTATTGTATATGAGTTCTTTGAGAATATCATTTTTAACGATGATCTATTAGCAGAGCCAATGTGCTGCTATATATAGAGCAGTTCCTTTGATTGTTCTATATATTTTCTGATAAAACGATATTGCCATTCGAAAACAATTTAAATACAAGGATTGATAAAGGTATTTTAACTTTTCGTGCGGCTGAATCCCTATTTTCACACTTGTTATTCCTTGGAATTTAAATACAATTATAACATTTCTAAATCACTCGCTATTCAACGACACCTTGAAAATATCGGAAGAACCAAGTCATGTAGATTTTAGAATTACCAAAGTAATACATTTACAGATGATATTTGTATTTGAATATATCAACTTTTTTCTAATAATTTAAGACAAATCAATAAGGTCTAAGGTCTTTTTAATGCGAGATTGAGACTAAAAAGACTCTTCTTCCATATAACCCTTTTATCAATGTTATATTAAAACAAATAAATTTGTAAATAGAAATAGAGAGAAAAAACTTAAGAAGAATTTGAGGACGTAAAAAACCTATGTATTAACTTAGGAAAAAATCTCCACAGCAGGAAAACCCCTACAGGGAAGGGGGGTATGAAAATATAAGTATATGATAGTATAAGCTAAAATATGTGTAGGAAACTGTGTATTCAAAAATCACTTGAGCGATAAGGATTGATTGACCAAAATGACTTTGCATTCATTCATTGGTGGTGCATTTCATATTACAATACGAGTTGGCATAGTCCTGGAAAGACTGATTTCACTCGAATTTAACGCTCGATTAACTATAAATTAAAGAAAGTCATCGTATTAGATCCGTCACAGAACCATGTTTAATACAAATTGAATAGAGACTAAATGCATGACTTTATATTACTGTAAACAACATATCCCTCATCCCGTCTCATAGAGCGCCGCTGAAGTCATTTGCGTAACATCATCATCAACGCCGTAACACTTCCATCACAGGAATTAGACGGTGTTGCGACGCATGGCGGCCCTTTTCCGGTCGAATAAAGAAACTAAACAACTCCACGAGCCGTAAAATAAATTATTTCCGCCTTTAATTTGCCAATGTTCGTGCATTCGTATTTCGTCGCGTTAAATCCAAGCGCGAATGGGGTAAACTAATTTGTTTTCAATGGAACCAATTCGCGAAAACTCGTCCTCTGGTTTTTAAAATCCGCGATGGAGGGGTTATTTCGCGGGGGAGGTTAAAAAGATTCGGACTCCTGTTCCGTCTTCCGGGGTCCCTTGGTGGATGCCCGATTGAGACGGCTTGAGGTGGACAATCGTTGAAGGGGAGGATTCGATTCGACTAGGCTACCGGACTGTTGGCACTGCCTTACGAAGATGGATTCGCCCCTGGGCCCGAATGAGCGTGTCTCGCCCTCCCCTCCCCACGCCCTCCCGCCCCCCCTTTTGCTTCCCGCTCATGAGCTCCAATTCTGCCTAGTTCCCTCTCATTCTCTGTCATTCCAGCGAATTAAAACTCGTCAAGTATTGGTATTATTTAGGTGACGGGACTCTTTCTCTCACAGCCCATACACGAACGGGGCTCTATATCTCTTAGTCTCTCTGTTCGCAGTGGTACCGGGACGTGCCCACCCCAAGAGCTCCGCGGAGGACGGCTTCGCGGCCTTCCGCGGTCGTAAAGGTTTCCGTAATCCGTGCCCAAATGGTGGTAAAAACTACGAGGAGCGGGATGTGTTGCGGTGGTCAGTGATTTCGGTGGTGGAGGTGGCCTTTGCGGCGTGTGGCGGTGTCTTCCGCGTAGACCCTGTCGGATGTGTGGATAACGTCCATCGGAGAGTGAAGAATCCAAATTTTGGAACGTTTCAGTGGATATGATGTCGAATAGAGTTTGTCTAGTGTGGAGAGTGTTGGAGAATTGGTGTTTTCTTGGTGAGAAGATGGAATCTACTGGTGAATTGTTCCACGGAAGTTTTGTGATCCACCGCGAGGAGGTTTTTAATACAGCGGAAGCCAATCGCGGATGTTATCGCGTGTGGAGGGATTCAAGGACTCGGAATAAAAAAACTCTCCCTGGAGTCCCTTTCGGGTGGGCTTTCCGGGGAGGGACCCCCTGCAGGGAGGGGGGCAAACGTGGACGATGAAAGTGTAGCAGTTCGTGGTGGCCCGGATGGGGGTCCCCCTTCCATCCGGCGGACGCCATTTTGGAGTGCCTTTTTCCCACGGGCACCCTTGACGCCCACGCAGAACCCCCCCTTCCCATTCTGGTCCACCCTCTTGGCACCGGTCCCCTTGCTCGCCAATTGGAAAGGTCGACACACACCGTTCCATCCAATGAGATACCCACCGCGTCTCACACCATTTGTCCCACGCAACGCCGCCATTGGACGCCGGGACGTTTGCGTTTTTCTCCCGCTCTTCCTTTGTCTCTGGGAGGGATGGAGCGGACAAATCCTGGAGAAGATCATCGAGGAGGGAGGGGGGAGGAGATAAGGGGCGAGCGTGGGGAGGGAAGAAGGGAGGGGAATGGTATAAATTGGCCGACTCCCGTGCTACTCTCTTCCACTCTCGTACAGATTGACCCGAATTATTAATGCCAATCGAGCGCCATTAACTGTTGCTCGCCTTGGTTAGATAGAGTGCGGATCCTTAAAGCGGGAGAGAGAGGGAGAGAGTGAGCAACTAGTCGCTCCATCGCGGGGTAATAAGAGTTTAATCATAACCATTTTGACTCGTGGAGAGCCTGTGAGTGGGATTACATTAGGCGCGCGGGGGAGGAGGAATTTGACCAATTCCAGCATTTTGGCTTAGTAAACTGGCCGCAGTGAACTTTAAAGCGTCCACAATTGCCCGGGTTAAAGAGAGTCCTTCGTCCTTAATTTGGGATAATTGCGCGGCAATTAGGGAGGCTTGAGGGCTGCCTCATCCGATCGCTATCGTCTCGTTTTGAATTTCGCTTCCCTACGCCGATTGGGGTGTTTTGGAGGAAGGATCGGAAATACGGGAGAAAGTGAAATCGGCACGTTGGACACCCTTAGGGCATGAGTGAAGAGATAGGATACAGTCGGGATCTTCGTTGAGGTCGTTTCCTGTATTTCCTCTTGAAGAGAAATTCTCAGCGCCAGTCCACCTGACTCCGTGTGCAGATGCAGTCCTGCGGAGACTTCAACGCTTGACTCTCCTCGGACGCTAGTCCTGGTTCCGTGATTCCGTCGCCCAAGATCGAACCCGAGTCTTCAGAGATAGAGAGAAATATTGAGAAGATTAGGCCCGAGTCCCAGGAGATCGAATCATCGGCACCTAGTGAGAAACCCATCGGCGAGATTTTCGAGGAGGAAGTGAGTTGGAGGGCCGCTTGGCCCTTTGCGGACGACGCGATACACTACCAGGACTCGATGGAGGGCCCTCCGTTCGACGATCCGCTCTTCTCAGACTTCTCTGGGATGGGAGGAGGCGCGGGGGGCGGGGCTGCCTCCGGGGGAGGCGCCATGGGGTCCAGTGCAGTCCTCAGTGCTAAGGCGCTCTCGGATTCCAGAGGGAACTTCCACTCCATTCAGGTGAGTCTTTTGTTGAGTTTTTTTTGTTGAGTGTGCGTGTGCTTCTGCATAGAGAAAAGTAACAGTCTAATAAAAGTAAAAGAAAATAATAAGAAGATTGCTTTTACAAAATAGTGTAAAGTAGCGTCGGCTAGACTATCCGGCCTCATCAACTATTTATCCATGTGCATTCGCTTCTATTTCACTTACTTCTATTCCCTTACACGATAGGGGGTATAATCCGATTCCTATTAATTGCTCCAGTTTTATTGAAGACTATGTTTGCTTTAAAAACGAGGTATTATCAAGTGTTATTGCTGCTAAGATTTTTTTCAATTAGTTTCAAGGTATTTCCATTCCCTCCGTTGATAATTATCACACGAAAAGGTTGCAAACACTGATGGGGCATAGGTGTAATGGTAGTATCATGAGGTGTGTGTCCAAGTGATAGTAGAGGCAATCCCTCACTACGTTTATGTTTTTACTTGAAATCCTTGAATTATTGGGAAAAATCACAAGGCAATTGTGATCTTATAGGGATTAGCTGGCGGTCGCATTTGTAGAATATCAGTTGAATTAACTGAGTATATTACTTGTTCATGCATCGAAAGTTATTTCTATGATATATCATCTTAATAAAAAATATACGTCATTTTGTTCATACAGTATTTTTCTTGGGTTTTATTAGTGAATGCCGTTCTTCTATTTTATGTTAATATTTCATATCGGAAGATATCTTACTCGGCTTTAAATAAATATAATCTCTAAATTCATCATATCTTCCCCTTTATGAGTACGTTTTTGTTTCGATTGCATTAAAAAAATAGAATTCTTTAGATTATTCAACTATTTTATCCAAATTTGTTCTTGAATGTTCTTTGTGTTACATGTATGAGAGTTAGGGGAAACAGTATAAATCTACAAATTCTTTACAAAGGAAATATTTATGGTCGAAGAAAAAATGTATTTTTTTAAGATACACAATTAGAGCGTTACAAAGCTTTTTATGGTAGAATACAGTATAAGATTAAACTTTCTCTTCATTAGATAGGCGCAGGAAATTTTTCAGGAGATTTTTCAGCTCATTTTGTGACATTTTAATAATATATATCAGCATTTTTCTATCAATAAACATTGATTTTATCAGTCGGACATTGATTTTGAGATGCTGATACAACTTCGTCCGATATCATACTAGTGAATGGAATACATGCACTAAATTATGAATATTGTTTTACAGTCCGGTGATAACGCCTTTTTAATCAATTCTATCTTAATTAAAAGTTTAATTAATATACAGCGAGTTAGAATAAGGTTTTTGTGAAGGATATCTTTTTAGCTTGCGATAGGGCAGATGACCGGGTAATGTGCGACACATCATACTATTAGTTCAATACGACAAGTGAATAGTGTTCTTGCAAATGAATTTATGGTTACGAAAAGAGCGGATTTCAATTTCAGTGATGTGTAATGGGGCTGAAGGTGATGGTAGTAAATTTTTTTAGGCCTCAGCACGCAGATGATTCTATATACATGAACGCCATTATCTTTTGTGTTGATTTCATCTGCATGGGTATTTTATAGTTTTAAGGTAGGAGATGCATATCACATAAAGTACCTGTTTTTGTCATAAGTGAATTGTGACGTGAAATGTGAACTAGTCTTAAAATCACATTCAAATAGCTTGTTATTCCTATTATTCAATTCATTATTAATTATTGCAAAATTTTCCACGCTATCGTATAGTAAATACGGTCGTTCTTGATTTCTCAGATTAACTCGGAAACATGACGTTTTCAAGTTTGAAAATTGAATCCTTCGCCTATAGGATAATGAATTTATATCAATATATGAATAACTAAATTCTTTTGTAACATAAACATTCTTCATTTATATCTCAAACGCGTACAGTTAAAATATTGTCTTGCAATGTTACTTTTCTTCATCCCAATAATTTCTGGCTTATTTTCATTACTGTGGCCTCAAAAACATTGTCATACTAAGGAACTCGATCGACGAGCACCCAGATAACCACAGAAGTTTCTTAAAATCGGTGTGCCATTGGACGCCGGGACGTTTGCGTTTTTCTCCCGCTCTTCCTTTGTCTCTGGGAGGGATGGAGCGGACAAATCCTGGAGAAGATCATCGAGGAGAGAGGGGGGAGGAGAGAAGGGGCGAGCGTGNCGCGTACAGTTAAAATATTGTCTTGCAATATTACTTTTCTTCATCCCAATAATTTCTGGCTTATTTTCATTACTGTGACCTCAAAAACATTGTCATACTAAGGAACTCGATCGACGAGCACCCAGATAACCACAGAAGTTTCTTAAAATCGGTGTCATTTTTATGTTAATGTGATGTTGCGAAGATTGAATGAAGTTTCATCATGAAGTTTTTCATAGGTTCAAATATAGGAGTGGTTGATTTTTTCCATTCTTGTTACGGACGAAATTTGAGAAAAAAACAAATTATATCTGTTTATAACAACCCATATCCTCTATATCCTAAATTATCGTGAGAGAATAGTCTTTCGATCAACGGAAAAGAAAGATGTTTAGCTTTCTGGTATCTTCAGTGCCACGCACTACACTCAGCAGGCTAAAGAGTTTGATTCGGCAACTCCCGTATATAATGTTTTAGAAATATCTCATATGCCTCATATTTGTAGAACAACATAAAGATTGCTTTTACATTAAAATTTAAAATTAAGTAAAGTGACACCCGAGATTTCAGATTTTTATTTAGGTATAGCATGTATGAAGCTTTGACTACCTATAGCACTTGCTGTCATTTTTCAGAAGGTACACAAAGGAAATGTTTCTGGCATTCGTAACATTCTTCTGGTTACGTATGTAATTATTTTCTCTATGATAATTCAATACATTATCTCTTTTGCCGTATTTTATCTCTTGTTAGAGAACCTCTCCTACAACAATTAGTTTGATGGCCTTCCTGTTTTATTGTCCATTTCTACATTCAAATATTGCTCGATATTCTTATGGCAACACCCGACTTTTTTATTATTATTTCGATTTTCTTTGTACATATTCTTTCCTTCATTATTTGGAGTTAAAATAGTATAACATATGCTTTTGTAACTCTTGAGTGAATCTAAGTAATTTAGAATTTACTTCTTCAGACTATACCTCAATTTCTATCTTTTAAGACTCTCACCAACACCAAAGTAGATTTTCCAAAACATTTTTGGAGAATGTTGATGTTTAGTAGCGTAGCATACCAAAAATATGTATCACTCTCGATGTTGGTATCCGAAAGGGTCTAAAACATACCTTTGTTCTTCAAAGAATCACCTTATTCATGTTAGCAATTGATTTCGTATGGTTATAATTAAAAAAGAAACAGAAATATCTTTAGTATCTGATTAATGGACTAATGTATCAAATATTCAAACATTTTTGCGAGTTCTTCGTTATTTTTCCGAAAAATTAAATTTATTGAAGTAAACTGAGAAATAGATGCAAGCCGACGACAAAATTGTCATTCGCGAGGAATAAACTTACAAAAGGCAGGAACCAGAATAGGAACGATGAAAGGATCCAGAAGTGCAGATATTATATTTAGTTCAGAAGCTTACAATGATTCTTAAAACTTGAATTTAGGTCACATGAAAGATTTAATAATTACGCTTAACTATACTATGTAACTTATGATAAGGGTCCGTAAAACTTGGCATCGATGCTGATGAGACAACATAGGCGTAAAATAAATTCTTGAGAGATAGTCGAAAAATCTCTATCTTAGGAATCTCGATCCTAGTTCTAGAACGAGTCATACACTGCCCTTATTAAACTTGGAGCTAAATTGACGACTGTGAAGGTGTTAAAGGTGGTTATGATTTGGTACAGGTTATGCTTGGTCTACATCAGCATTCAGACTTTCTGCTGGGAAAGTCACCCGGGCAAGGAGCGGGCGGCGCCGGAGGTGCGGGAAGTGGTGCAGCCGACGGCACGGGAGCAGGAGACGGCGAGGGCGGCGAAGTATCCCCCGGCGATGCTACCTCAGTGCATGACGATGTGGTGAATGCAGGGCATCAGCTGGCTTTGGTGGATCCCATGCACCACCATCAGCATCAGCAGCAACATCAGCAGCACCATCAGCAACACCACGTTACCCAGCAGCAGCAGCAACAGCAGAAGAGGAAGGTTGAGGAGATCTCTCTGCAGACTCAGCAGCAACAACAGCAACAGCAGCAACAACAGCAGCAGCAGCAACAACAGCAGCAGCAGCAGCAAGGTGAGGCACTGTCCCATATGCATTTTCTAATAATGCATTTATTCCATACCTTGCCGTTATTCGACTTGCCTCAGGTAGCTGCCTTAAGCTGAACCCTAGATTTACAACACAACTTTTATATTTTTAAGTATTACTATAATACAAAATACCAACTTCTGGAAACTTTGCTTCTGACAAGGAAATATCTACATGCAATACTTCTTTCCTCCGCCAGTGCAGTCTCAAGAAAATGCACACCGTTCCGTTACACATATGCGTAGTCAATACGTTATATCTCTTCAATGCATCATAATTTAATGTTCATATCAGTGAGTTTAACTGTATACCTTACAATTTTCATGCATCGAAAATTATTTCTTTTATATAGCATTTTCATAAAATATATACGGCGTATTAAAAATATACATAATTTTGTTCATACCGTATTTTTCTTACTATTGTGGGTTTCATTAGCGATTGCATTAATTCTGCTTTATGCTAATATTTCTTATCAGAAGATAACTTACTCGGCTTTGAATAAATAAAATCTCTAAATTCATCATATCTTCTCCTTTTTGGCTTCTTCCTTCTTTCGATTGCATTAAAAAAATAGAATTATTTAGATTCTTCAACTATTTTATCCAAACTTGTTCTTGAGTGTTACATGTATGAGAGTTAGAAGAAATAGTCTAATTCTACAACTTGTTAGGTAATTGTCAGGTATGATTGAAAAAAGGGTATTTGTAAAGTTTTATTGCTATTATTGTATTCGTAAAATTTTCAATTGATTCACATGCCCATAAGAAACACCAAATTCTTGCTCTAAACTTTTTACTTGCTTTCGTTTTGAACTAAAATACCACGTTTGGTTTGTCCTTTATTCCTTACAAATCTTTTATTGGCAATGAAAAGAATAAGATAAAACTCATACTCGTTACCACAGGATGGTAACGAGTTTAAGTTTATTAAATTCCTGTGAAGTTTAAAAATGTTAAAGTCCTGTGGTAACGAGTATAAGTTTTGTCCTTTTCCTTTCATCATGAATAGCTACCACAAAGTCGAGGCCGAATTAGTGGATTTCTTTTATTGGTATTATGGACTTTAGGTAGTGTTATCAAAGGAAAGAAACATTCCTGGGATTCAATCCGGATTTCCCAAGTTCTCCAAAATAATAGCTACAATTTGTTTATCGCCATGCTGAATCTACTCTAGTCTCTATATGACTAAGAGTTAGATATAATATAAAAATTTAGATTTAAAGCCGTAGCCTCGCTTTCTTAAGATCCCCTTTTTTCTCAAATTGTAGGCAAAATGCTGTAAATGTCAAATTATTTAAAGAAGTGAAGGAACAAATTCTCGAAAAATGTGGAAAACTCATTAAAAAGCATAATATTTTATTAATTATTAAGTGAATTCATGACTAACATTATTTACGTATCACAAACTGTATTAATTCTCATTACTAAAGGCAGATAACTTTTAAGCAAAAAAATCATTGAGGAATTGAGATGAACAACACTGAAAGTAATGTTCATAGTCATTTAACTTTGGACTGTTCCTTCTAACCAGGGGAATAATATACTGTTAAGATTTATGTTTAAGGTAGGCGTTGGATAGAAATGTTGCTCTGACGAGAAATTTGATATATATTATGGAAAATATATTTCTCGTACACTTCCATAGATTTTATTGATGCGACATGTTTCGCTAGCGAACTAGGATATTGAGTTTATTTTATCTGCAAGAACAGCAGTGAAGTCTAAGTCGTACCGAAATTACCGAAAGAACTTTTCTATTGAAGAATCGAAAAACAACTGTGCCTGATGATGCTAGCTCGTTAGTGAAACATGTCGCATCAAATTTATGGAAGTGAATTTCTTTTTCGTTATCATGGCCTTCCACAAAGTAACACCTTCGCTTATTGAGTTGATATATATACTTTGACTTGACTACAGAAATCAAATATGATAAAATTTACTTTGATTTTAAGATATTTGATTTTACTATAGACATACAGTTTTACGCACTTGTCTGCAAGTAGATCATCTAATAATCGATTTTCAATCATTCATAAAGAAAATACCCCTGATGAAGGCTTGAAAAATCAGATTTACTATCTTATACATGAAATATTTCAATAATTACTTGATTAGTCTCTTAGGGGAGTTGTAATTTATTAAGATACCATAGTCTGAATAACTGCGCAGGTATTAAAATAAGAATTATCTTTGAACGATGTACCCAAGCGTCTTGCCATTCTTGCAATTTTATGGTCAACTTGTCAATGATTAATTACGTAAATCCAATATGGTAACACAATAATTACTTCTTTCCAGCTAATCCAACCGAGCAGACGACAAAGAAATCGGACTCCAAGAGCAAGAAAAACGAAAACAATGGAGTTAAGAAGAAGAAAACAAGGTGAGGTGAAATTCTGGAAGGTTTTTAGAGTGCAGATTATCTAACTGAGGTTATCATTTTTGGATCTTCCAAAAAAATTGCTCGTTTCCAGTGGCAGTTTTGTAACCATTGTCTGATTTCGTTACAGGACGACTTTCACCGCTTACCAGTTGGAGGAATTGGAACGGGCTTTCGAGCGTGCTCCATATCCGGACGTATTCGCTCGAGAAGAGTTGGCATTGAAGCTTAACTTAAGCGAATCTCGAGTGCAGGTGTGGTTCCAAAACCGGAGAGCAAAATGGAGGAAGAGGGAGCCTCCAAGGAAGACCTCTTACATGACAGCAGGTTAATATACTTTCCTACTATTTTTTTAATGTTTCAAATTCTAAATAATGTGGCACGAATGAAAGGTCTGAAATGAAAATTTGAACGTTAAATCTTGCGAATACCCACTCTCTAGCGTGATGTTTTGACAGATCGACTTCGATAATAATGTTCTGTTGCGGAGTTCTAGGCGAAGAGGATTTTTAAAGTTTCTCATAACCTCCATGCTAAAATTCCGAACTGAAATAAATGCGTAACATCATCATTCAATGCTGTAAAATTTTTCCGATGAAAATAATGAGTTATTAACTCATCACATTGGCAAATCTATTCGAATGATACAGCTTGAAGCTTGTACTCAGAAATTATGCGTCATGTGAATCTCAGTCATCAATTTTAGCACCCATAGCAGCTAACGAGATACCCATCGAACGTTGCAGGGATTTTTATTACATTAACGTTTAATTGAACCATTATTTTAGTTTCCTCTAAAAGGTAAGGCTAAAGTAGCAGTCTTTCTGATTTATCTTCTCGCTAAACATTCTAGCAAATAAAAATCAGATTTCCAGAATTATTATTTGGAATATTAGTCAGCAGAAACATAAATAAATGATTCCTTTTTTATTCCAATGCCCCCACAAACATCCATTTACTGTTCAATTAGTGGTTAGCTTCAGAAAATAACAAATGACGCTCACACAACCATTCCCTAACCGGAAAAATCCGATTATCCGGGTTTCGAAGGAGTGCTGGTATTCTAACCACTCCGCCACTGCGACCGGTTTAAACATTTGCCATTTGTATTGTATTATAGGAGAGGATATCATAATATTAATTATTATATATTGATAGAAAATATTTAATTGCCGTACTTTTGGGTCTACAGATCGCACCCAATTGCTTGCAAAGAAATTAAGGAAGAAAAATAAAAATTGCAAATAAGAAATTTTAATTTTAGCATTGAAGAAGAAATATTATTAATATATCTTTGAGTAGAGAGAGCAGATTAATTTTCTATTTTTTTAGAATAGGTTGCGATAAAATTTCTTGGCAATAAAAATTCTAAAATTTGTATATTTGAAGTGCTTATTTTTTGTGGACTTCGATTCGTAATACGGACGTAAAATTTTAATAGAAAATTTGAGGGAAAAAAGTGCGTCTAATAGACGGAAAATGCGTTACTTTCACATTAGAAGAGTTTTCTTTAGATGTAAAGGCAATTACTGGTCCTTTTCTGAATAATGGCATGAAAATTCTGGAGATAAGAAAGCGAGGAAAAAAAGCATGGACTATCTCAAAGGGTCATAATCACCGTCATAGGTTTAAGTGTGAAATACACATGGGGATATTTTAAAATTTTATTCCTTAATTAATAAAGGTTCATCTCTTCTCAGGTGCCGGTGGTCCAACCTTAGGCCCAGCCACCTTCGCCAGCCTTAACTCCCTCTCCCCCTTTGGCACTCCTGGAGGAGTCGGCGAAGCTTGGGCTTATGCATCCACACCACCGACTGCTTCCGTGGCTCCCCCCACCTCCTCCGCCACATCCGTATCCCCAGGACCCTCCCCTTACGACACCGCCCCCGCTCACACCCACCATCCTCACCACACCCATCACCACCACCTCAACCATCTCCTGTCTGCACCCGCGCCTTACTCACCGGGACCCTTCAGCACCGGAGGAGTTGGAACAGGCACCAACGCCGGTTCCTGCTACACCACCACCACCTCCCTACCCTCCTCACCACCTGGCACCCCTTCCTCGTCCTCCCTCTACTCGGCGATGCTACCTTCCCACGCGGACACCCTTTTCTCTCTGCGGGGGAGCCAGCACCCCTCTCAGGAATACGTATCCCCCCCGCCGGGCAGCCCACTCATGAGGGAGTTCGGAGGGTCTCCGCAGGGTGGCGTGGTGGTCGGAGGAAGCAATGGGTCTTTGGGAAAGGCCATGGGAGCCGACTACGTGCATCTGATGGGAGGTGGGTCGCCCACTCAGCACCAGCAGCAGGAGCAGGAAGTGTCGGATATGGACGAGATGCTGGGACACGAGGTTAAAAGGGACCATACCTTCGGCAATGGTGGTGGGGTGCGTCCAAAGGACCTCAAGATGGAGCAGGCTTTCGTCACGTTACCGCCATTCCTCAATTGACGGTTACCTGGCGGGCATAGCCTGCCGCCTCGGACGCAGTCGCCCCTTGATGACCAAATGTGATGGGACCACACCGTGGACCTAGAATATCACACCGTCATAAGCAGCGATGCGAATGGTCGAAATACAGAGGAGGGTTTTCGGTAGAAAACAAGGACTTTTTTGTGCAAACCTAAATAAGACATTTCCGAAGACTTGAAGCTTACGGACAAATACGTTACTCGTGAATTTGTATTTTCATTTGCCAAGTAACAAAGCTTTAGACAGTACGTAGCTGGAGACAACGTCTGGGATGAACATAAGTGATCCCACTTACATTTGTACATTACTATCGATTCGAATTCAATCTCGAGACCTTTTTTATCAGGCAAGTTACGTAAATTTGTCCATTTTATATTGGGGTCGCACTTCTTTGGTACGTGGGACGTGTATTCCACGGTAATCCCAACCTTGGGAACGTAGCGGATGTGTACATAAGGAATCCTCGTCCCGTCTTGATTTCCGACCGATACGTAAAGTTTTACAACAACGCAAATAGAATTTCAATTCATTTTTTTCGAAGGAACTCAGTTTGGTTTATTAGGTTGGTATTTCAGGCTACGGCAGAATTATAGTACAAAATATTCCAATCGAGAACAGGAATGCTGCATTCCGTATCATCTCGATTCACCATGAAAGAACTTTGCTCATATTTTTGTTGTTTTTGATGTATTTGTGTGCGTTAATCTGCATGTGCTTATGTCTGTGTGTTTTTCTAATCGATATTCGATTTTCTTATAAATGGTTTTTGTCTTCTTTTTTAAGATTTTCGTATTTGCTTTCAGTCCTAGCAAAAAGGACTTATTATTTTTGTTTTATGTATTATGTCCTGTTGAATGGTCTAAGCGAAACGTTTCCGCGCGCAACGTTACCGACTTGAAACCTCATATGTGTAATTATATTAATGTTCGTAAGCCCGCGTCAGCGGGCTGTGTGCATAAACTTAAAACTTCTCGCTTATTTTATTAATATTTCGCTTGTATAACTTCAAATCTTGAATTTTTATCTCCTTGTGATCGGTGTTACAGTGGCTACCATATTTTAAACTTTGTTGAACAACTCTTAGTTTCACAACTGTGTATATTGTCGATAATGTAGAAATGAGAGAGCTAATTTTAGAATTCTTTCAGCAATTGATATCTGATTAATGGTTTAATGTTAAGTCTCGATCATTCTGGTGTTATCTCATGGCCGTAAGTGCTAATATTAAGTACTTAAAGTCCGAATCATCTTTCACGGTATCAAGTAAACTATTTTGCGGCTTCCGTTTTTCCTTTTCTTTGGTTAATCTGTTTTCCTATTTTAAGAGCAATTAAGTAACATTCGACGTGCCTTTCCCCCATCCATCTTTAAATCCGTAAGCTCTCTGTAAGCTTCGTTATGAATAAATACTATTCAATTATAGCCAAAACGAATCTTCTTTACAGACGCCCAGTAAATTTTGCTATGAAAACCTGTGCTAAACAATAGCATATTTTGCTGTTTATTTTCAACTAGAAATTTCCATTGCAAAACTCCCAAATTCTCTTTGTTTTGATTAGACAAATTGAAAAAAAGGGTTTTAAGAAGTTAACAAAGATCGCATTCCATAACAATTATATTTTCGAAATATTGAATTAAAGTACGTCTCCATGCATTGACTCAATGAACGTTTAGAATTAATTAAGCGGGAACCACCTTTTCGATACTTAAGTAATTGTATGAAACTGCAGATGTTTGCTCTTAATTAAAAATCTTACTTTATATTACTACATATATGACATCAAATATTTGTGAGATGCAATGCGTTGTAATGCATTTGTTTTGTTTGATACTTCCTCGTAAGTTTTCTCAAAACTAACGAAATTTTCCAAGGGAACATTTCGGTGTAAATAAAACTTGAAACAATTCATCTAGATATCAAATATACCGGTGATGAAAACGCTGAAACTTGTACAGAAGGTTATGTAGAGTTCATGGGTAACAGATAGTTACATTCGAATCCTTTAATGTTTAACTTTGGGAAGTGTTTTTGTATTTTCACTCCCAATCTTCGAATTGTAGGGGAAGAGGAATTATATTAGAGAACGTTTTTGTGTAGAGGAGCGAAACTATTTCAGCATTCCTTGATAATTATGTTTGATGTGTACAGATAATGAATTAAAACACGTATTCAGATGAAAAGAAGTGGCGTTCTTAAGTGCCTTTATTTTTGTGATGCGTCTCTGAAATGTTGTTAGTGTTTTGGAGAAGGTTCTTTGTACTATGAATATGAATTTGCAATATCATATTATTAGGGCGTTCAACGCCGTGTTATTGCGTGCCTTGATGAAAACGTTTATATCCACTAATTTTAGTTGATGTATGAAGAGGGTGGACTTTCTTAACCAATGATGTACTTTTTTATTCCATTATATTTCAGAAAAAAAATAATAAAATATAATACAAGATCGACCATCAGTTAATTTATCTACCCCTTCAGATGAATCATGAGGATTACATTTACCAATATTTACATGGTGTTTACATTCTTATGCATCTCAGTATGTGTAACTAGTGAAATTTCGACATGCAATTGAGAATTTAGATGGAACAAAAAGAGCGTTTATATTAAAAGTTGGAGAATCCTATTGATTTCAGATTAAATTATAAATGCCTACAGATAAAGTTAACGGAGAAGTTATACCTTCATTCGTTGCATGGAATCCATCTCAGTAAACCATTAATCACTTACGTGTTAAATTGTTCTTTTATGTACTTCATGCTAAGTGATGGAATGTCTCCTCTAAGCTGCTATGTTAAAATCATTAGAATAGAGAGAATTGAACGATTTAAAACTCGTTTTTATTCGTTCCGAATCTATTTTCATACTACGCCTCATTTCGCCAAACAACTTACATAAAAAATTTTATTGAACGGAATAACATGGTTTATCTAACGTAAGTTGTTGGTTTTGAGGGAACATTTAAATTGTAAATTTAATATTTAAATATAATTTATTGAAATAAATATGAAGGACATACACTCAGTATCCTAAATTAGAGTCAAATTATATGTGAAAAGAAATTTCAGATAGTAAAACTCTCCAAAAAATCCATTCAGGTGATCCGCTCCCATCTATAATTCAAACTAAAAGATCAGTCTAGAAATCAGTAGAAAACGCTGTACGACTGATGAATGAATAAGCTTTTTCAGCGAAAACCAGCTGTCCAATCTTGAGTCGACAGCTCATGATCTTCTTCAAATAATGTAAAAAACAGAGTATAAATCGAGATAAATGGTTGAATTAATGATGGGGCTGGGATTTCACATGAACAGAAAGACATTTATTATGAAAATATCTCGATAAAACTTCCGCCTGATCAATAGGCCAAAACAACACGATTGGGCAACGCGGGTTACCAACGCACAGGGGTAGCTATCACATGTTGCCAATGACCAAGCTGATTTGTCATGCAAATGTGAATAGTCTATTACAGAATAAGTTCTTATTACAGCCAGATGAAAATGTGGTACTGTGCATTGAGGAAGGACATAATACTGGGAGAAGTTCATGTCTTCCAAAATAAACGGTTACTCTCTTCATCTGTGATATATCCACCAATCACATTTTGGCTACACCATTCTAATGAATGATTTCAAAAAAAGTTCTGTCCAGAAGAAGGCCCGAAAGTTTAAAACTTTTTCTCATGGCACATTCTTCAGTTTTCCAGCCAGGATATTTTTCTTTTAATTACTCTTCGTTCTTAACATTTTCTAAGTGATTTGCATTGTAAAAATAGGTAACTTCTTTTATTTCTGTAATATGTAACCAAAATGTTAAAGCTTCATTGTTTGATTTGCCATCAACAAATTCATTGTGATTGCCACCATCCATTATAAAAACTGGTTCAATATTTGTCAATATCCCTCCAAAACATTCATAGGTGGGCAGGTTGTCCCCAGTACAAGGGCCCGTCAATTATTAGGGCCCTTTGTCACAATGATAATATTTGACATTTTGATCTAAAATCTAAAATAAGAGACAATACTTATTTGAAAATTACAGTTTATAGATAACACTGAACTACAAAGATACTGATTCAAAACTGAGTGGAACCATTTCACAATTGTTGCCCACATGACATTGAAAGATAAAAGCTAATCTGAACATATGAACAGCTTGTATATAGTAAGGTGGATTAATGAAAGCAGCATTTCCGAATCATTGTATGGAAATACCTAAGTTAAATACAAAGTTTAAAGATTTTAGCTCAAAATATTCAATAAGACTCTGGACTATCCCCTCACTTCATTCTGGGTAGAAGTGTGATGGAAAACCCATTCTTTTAAAACAATAGGTACTTGTTATTCTTGCAAACAAATGGGACATCTATATTTCCTTCTAAAGAAGTCAATCAACCGCAAGTTATTTCAAGTTCTTCATTGTATCTGGTTACTTGATCAAAATTCCTTACAAATATGGATTTTTGTAAAAAAGTAACTCCACGACAGAAATCATTTTAACTCACAACTTAATCACTTGACTTCATGAATTGGCTTTTTTGTATTCTCATCCTCTGATTGAGATTGATTTACATATTTTGAATGCTTTAATGAAAGTTTATTAGATGTGCAGTTGAATGACGCTCCTTTAGACTTATAAGCTATATGAGCTCATTTTGGAATTCAGACTTGAGGTTTTGGAAAAATGAAGGCAAAAATTTACTAATTGAGGATATGGAACTTGACTAGGGCTGGTTCTAAGTAGTAAGCCAGGTAGTAAGTAGTAGCCAGAAGCTAATGGTGCCCTGAGTATGATTTCCATTACTATTTGTTCAGAAAGATAAACAAGGTGTCTATTACTGACTTGGTGGGGTGCCAAAGCATCTTGTGCAGCTCTAGTTAGGTCTGTATAGATAACCCACTTTCCAATAATGGTGCCTTAAGGAAAGAATATATAGGCAAATTTACAAAAGAAATCAACTTTATTCAGGATTACAAAATCTTCCTCTGTCACTTATAAAGCACTCATTTTTTAACAATTCTTTTGCTGTAGTGAAATAAAATACAGGACTATTACAATCAGGCTATAAATATTTGAAACAGAGTACTAAAAAGTCTTTCAAATATTGGAATCCAGATCTATGGACCACAACAAAACTATAGTTTCAAAATATTTGAAAGTTGATTAAACTACCTAACATCACAATTTTATTGACATGTTAGAAAAAAGTAAAAAGCTCTTCACAAATAGAAAAGTCTTTTATTAACATTCTTTTACTATATGATTAATCATTATTCTATCACCCTAATTTCCATATCTTCTCCACATTTTGTATCACTTCTGGTCCCCCTTCTTTGTGGAACATGAAATATCCTTGAATTTGTGCTGGACTGACTCCTTTATTAAATGCTAACACAGCATCTGCAAATTTCGCTGCATCCTTCTCTGCCTCCATTCTAGCTTGCTCCTGTACATGAGGGTATATTTTTCAATGCCAATAAATTACTTATTCATTATTTTAACAATATCATAATGACAAGCAGGAAAATTGTCTATTAAAAGCATTTAATCTTTATGATTCAGACACAGAAATAAGAAAAACGAGGGAGGTTGAAACTTTTCCATATAATAGATCAGAAATAAAAACACTTAAAAAATACTGCATGAAAACTAAGCACACCATGATAAATTAATTAATCTCATTAGAAATTGCAAGACAAAAATAGATTAAAACGAGTTGATTCATGCTTTAAATTGTGGCAATCACCAACATACTTTAAAAAGTAATGCATTACCGTTAACTCTCAATTATATGAGCATATGATGTGCAAATAATTGGAAAAAATGTAGAATCCAAAATTTCACAATTATTATTATGCCCATAATGCAAATAAACAATTTTTTCAAATAAATGTGCATGTAGTCTGCTATTTTTGACAATTCTGTAAATCCATTAAGAGTTTTCTTTGCCTGACCACAGAACTTTTTAGCAGCAATAATAACATTGCAGTTGTGTTTCCAATGCTCCATAGAAAACGTCTTAATAAGTATTTGATGGATTCCAGGGACTTTTAGTGAAACATTGTAATTCACAAAGAAAAAGTAATGTATAACATCCACAAATAATTTATTACAACAACCATGGTTTTGGTGTTACACACTATCATCAGGTACTGAAGCTTAGAACTAAGTTAACTTTAACTCACTGGAGTTCACTTAAAGCTTCTGTAGCTCCTGATGATTGAGCCAAACACCAAAACCATAGTTGTTAGCAAAAATTACTTGTGGACAGTACATATTTCTATTTCTTTGTCTCTTGCATATGCCCCACTTTCATTGAAATTTGAAAATATTTAAGTTTTTTTCTGTGTTAGAATGTTTCAAATGGCACAGCAGAAGATATTGGTCAAGAGTAAAATAAGATGCAAGAAAAATCCCCAATCCTGATAGTCCAACAACGAATAACCAAATATAAAATACAGCTAAGTTGGCTACAGAAGAAGAGGACATGGAATCAGAAATATAATATAAAAGAGGAAGTCACAGTAATAAACCAAAAGATATAATTTAAAGAAAGTTTTTCATAAAAACTTTATCTCCCTTAGGGGACCAGAAATGCGAATCCTTTAATAACTGAGTCATAATGTCTTAGAGCATTGACTACTAACATCTAACTATAACTGTAAAATGTACAGATAAGTAATTTCTTTCTCTCATAAAATATCAGGCAACTGATCTATAAACAGTTTTAATCTATGCTAGAGCAACGATGGTAATACTTCTTAGACAAATGATAAAAATAACATACGATTTGTTTCCTTAGCCTTTCATATTCTTCTTTGGCAGATGCACCCTCTTTATCTGATGGAGGTATCATTTCTTGCACTGCATTTCCCAAAATTTGATTCCAATGATAAAAGCGAAGATACATCCGCTCTAGCTGGTATTTGGAGCACTGCCCTATGTATTCCTTAACATCGACTCGACCAGGCCGTATGAGAGCAGGATCTAGCCTACATCATTCACAGACAACAATAATAGAGAATCACTTGCATGTAAAAACATCATAATTTTGAATTAAAATCACTCAATATATAACACATGTTGAATAAGTTAAAGTTATTTCATAGAAATATCTATCTACAAATTCAAAAATATTAAAATACAAACCTCTCAAGGTAATTAGTTGTCATAAACAATATCCTAGCTTCCGTAGATGCAACTCCATCGAGACAATTAAGTAAACCACTGAAAGTTACCCGGTTGAGACCTTCATATGCCGCTTTTGCTGGGGGAAAAAATCAGCATTTCCATTATAAATACAGAATTTAGATAACTCATAGACAATACTGACCTTAAATGATACGACAGAGTACAGCAAAATCAAACAAATTTTAGAGAAAGTTGAACAGTGCTTTTTGTGATCCCCATAGATACAAAAGTAATTTTAAAAATTGTTAATGCTGGCAATTATTTTAAGCAGTCATGCTAGAACTAAGATATTTCAGCATAGAATGTATGAAACATCTACTGATTGCATGGTCCTGTGAGAGAAAACTATATCTCCAATTTATATGATCCAATAGTTCTAATAATTGAAAGGACTTTCAGATAAATTAACCAAGTAGGTAAGATGCATAATACAAATAAACATGTTTCTAAGAGTAAAGCATGGTAAATAAATTTAAATCCTTCAAAACAAAATCTTCATACTTTGAGTAGATTCTACTCTGCTTGTGAAGGCTGCATCAATGTCCTCCAAAAGGATTACAGATGGTAGAGGAGCAACTGATAGGAGATGTGCAAGTCGATCATCAGAAAGCCCACGTTCACTCAGATTAAGAACACAGATACCAAATCCAAGTTCTCCTGCTAAAGCATTTATGAATGATGACTTTCCACAGCCAGGTGGACCATACAGCAAGTAGCCACGACGGTATGGAATACCTGCACGTAGGGAAAATTATGAGCACTTACAAAAATCATTATGGTATTACCTGATTAAATTAAGTAGATCTTAAGTGTATTTAATCTCACAGAGTTGTACTGGATATATCAAACTGGGTTTTCACAATAAAAAAGGGAAGCAATCTTTTTTAAAAATTCTCTATGGATAGATTACCAAGAAACTATTTAGCAAAATCTCAAACAATTTTGGGCAGTTCGTTAATTTGTGTAAGCTTGACCCATTAATTCCTTTCTTTCAAAGTTCTTTTAATCATTCGAATAGCATGCATTTTCTTATTACAAAGCGAAAACTATTACATTCAAAAAATTATTATTAAGAATTATTATATAATTAACAAAATTAAGTTTCCAATTTGTTATACATATATATTGATATAAAACTTTCCTCTTTCAATCAGACTAGTTAATTTTTAATTAATTTATTTTTTAAACGTTAAACTCACCTCTGTTGCTATACCAAGATGGGTTCTCAATGAATTCTCGAACATCAGAAAGTATCCTCTCTCCAACTCCTTCGTCCAGTACCACAGACTCTATGGGTCTTCGCTTGCGTGGATGACCAAAAGGTCTCCATTCAGCACCCATTGCTGTATACATTATAGTTTTCCCTTCCTGCTGTATCATTGCCATTTTCCTAGCTGAAACAAAAAATAATAAATATGCAGCACTTTCATGCAAATAAAATCAACTGATTACACTATGGAAGATTTACAGAATGGATGTTTCTTCATGGTATAAGAATGTGCTAATGAAATATCTAATTTTTAAACTGATAAATGAAATGTTGCTTGACTTATCAAAAAGCAACATTTTAGAAATAAAGAGCTATAAACAAAATTCTCCACTATAAATGTGTCCACTTAAACATTCCTATTTTTAACTATAACAACAGAAGTAAAGACTAAATGATTACTGATGTGAGTGATGCAGATAATTAATACCTTTCTACCTTTCTTATTTATTAAATACTAAGGGTCATTAGGACCAGTGCATTTCTAAAGCAATATGACAAATACACAATGAAATTCTTGGAACTCAAAGTTTTTCAATCATTCATTTCACCTTTTCAAGCATATAAAAAGGCAGATGCCTACTCATAGTCTACATTGTAAAAACTGTTGAAATGTAATTTTAAAGATGTTAAAATTTCTTATCTTAAATGAAAACAATATTTAGCTTAGTAATGTTAAATCATTCAAATATATACTAGAGAAATGAGATATGATGACACACTAATAATAACATACCTTCTTCGAGAATGTCAAAGTACATCTGCTTATTGCGACCAAAAGCTGTAAGGGTGACAGTTTCCCACGGTACTCCCATGTGCAGATCGAGGGTGTGCTGTTCGCGAGTCCGCTCAACCTTTATCCAAGTTTTTCCATACCTGGCAGACAACATGAAGATCCGCCAGCCTTAGCTGAGCTTGAGATGGAAACTTTATGAAATAGGATCAAGGATAAGGGAAGTTTCAAAGACAGTATTTTGAAGTTACGAGGGTCTTCTCAGGACATAATACCGCCTTCAGATGAAATACTGCCACGTATAAATCTTAGTTACCTGAAGAAGTGAGTTCCTATGCTTGGTATGAAATCATATTTGGCGTACACATGCCCGGTATCTTTCTGCTGCATGCTGGTTTCCACACTCAAATGCTGCGTTTTTCTACGTCAGAGAGGGTTTAAATGATTAATTTATCTCAATAACGTTTCTGTCGCCAAGCGTTGATAATTCAGCAGAGACTTACCTTGCTCCTTTGGTAGTAATCCACTGCAGAAGCCATTGATAACTTTTGTCCCTACACGGGACTTCCATTGTCATCATGAAATGCCGGCGAAAGAAAATGAGACTTACTTGAAGCCCTCTTCGAAGTATTGCTGCTCCCGCACCAATGCCAAAAAGGCCGAATCCAGCTCCAAAGTATGGATTATCTGATAAACTAGCTACATATTCGGCTATAGTCATGTTTGGGGAATGATTTCAAACAGTACTCTTATAAATATCAGTTGTTTCGTATCCTAAACTAGACGAAAAAATCTCACGTAAACATATTCGATAGCAGATTAAGAACACAAGTTTTACAAAAACAAATCTACTCCAGAATATTTATATCACACATTTTCATGTAATACACGGAATTCAGCATCAAAACGGTACGTTTCCCATGTGGATCTTCTTCAGATCATCTGTTCAATGACAGCTGAGTTAAGATAAGGCACCACTTTGTGAAGCGGTCTAGTCAAAACAGTCCTTTCTCCTTCTATACTGCTGTAAGTATAGCTTTTATTATAGTTTCAAAGGAATTTTAGTTACTCTAATGAAATGATATAAATGTTCGAATTTCCTCCTTCTCCTCAATTGATTCTAAAAAAATATTCCTCGCCGTGAGAAAACCATTTAACATTAACTCAACCATTCCTCCATTTCTGAATGACCTACCGTGCAATAGCTCTCAATGTGTTTGAACGAAAGAAATTTAATACTGAAATCTTCTTTATATTGTAAGTATTGATACGTTTTTATTTTATGTTATGCTACTGTAATTACTGTAGTAAATAAATTTTAATTGTCTTCCACCACCCACTGACTTAATTAGAATTTGAAACTACTTAACCCTTTTCAATGTTTCGCATTGATTATTTTCTTTCATGCCAAAATTGAAGGAAAGAAACAAAGATAATTCTTGCATTTTTCTCTGAATACGAAAGATAAATTAAGTAAGTCTATTTGTAATAGAAATTTTCTGGAATTATAAAGGAAAAAAATGTTTCTTGATCTGTGACAAAATCCCATACTGCTCATTGAAAACTGTCCAAATAGCTTTCTTAATTCATATATTTTATCCTTATGTATATTTATTTAAAGAAGTATGAGCATCAATTCATGTTTGTAGATAAATTACGGAAGGCAGTATCATTAAATGAAGATAATTTAATTCATGGAATTATAATAATGACAGAAAGATTATTTCTTGCTGGTTGCTTTAGGAGATTTTCCTGGTCTTTTCTTCTTTGCTTTAGTATCCTTGACAGCCTTCTTACGGCGACGGAATTGCCCAAGACACCTTCGTACCATTAACCCTCTCCACCATGATTGAATGAGTACTGCATTTGCATGCTCCAAGGCTTCCTTCTCTTCTTTTCTCCTGCGCTCTTCTTTCATATTCAGAAATTCATCCATTTCTTTTTGATGTGCGTTGTACTGAATGCATAATGAATAAAACCATTATAATAGTTTAATTGTAAATGATGTTTTATTTTTAAGTTTGTATTATAATATCAAATATTTATCTAGATTAGCATTCATGAAAGAAGAGACACGGAATATGAACTGAAGCTAGTCAAATTATTCTGGTTCTATTTAAAGAGTTCCTTGATACAGAAGTTGAAATTATCTCTGAAATGAATGCATGTGTTAACAGTAAAAGAAAATAGAGGCTTCATATTTTTTGCTATACCAAAGAAATATCACACATTGATATATGAAAAGTATGATAGGGAATAAAGTAAATCAAGAATCGATGGCTAAATATAATGGTCCTTAAAACCTTAATGGATGGTGCACAAAACCATTAGTTATGACATTACAATGAGACTTATCTATAAATGGCAAGTTACTTGAGAAAATTAATGTGTACTTCCTGGAGTCACTTAGCTTATTACTTTTTTGCAAAAAAATATATTTGCCCAATAGTTTGCTGAAACATTTTATCTTAGACAACATTAAATGTTGGTATTATGTCAACTACTTTGTCAGTTGTTAACATCATGAAAGACTTCTTAACACATTGTTACTTGATGGGCATTTAAAACCATATCTTTATTATGAAATCTATTTTACCTGTTTTTAGGTTTATTAACAAAATTCAATAGGTTTTTCTGCTAATGTAAAATGTTTATTTACTTACCACTTCTTCCAGTTCGTTTA
The DNA here is from genome assembly GCA_000376725.2 of Ladona fulva. Lineage (NCBI taxonomy): Eukaryota > Metazoa > Arthropoda > Insecta > Odonata > Libellulidae > Ladona > Ladona fulva. The sequence continues at coordinate 277,454 of KZ308529.1, read as the reverse complement.
ATTTTTTTAGTTGTTGCTGCTTGAAATGTTTCAATGATAGAATCCTATCCTCTATATTTGCCATGTCTGTATCATATTTTTCCTTCCAGTAATCTATGTTTCTTGAGAGTTTCTATATGAATGGATAAGTTGTTGGTGTATAGGAAAGTTTCCAAATTGACTCAATTATGTCAATATTTTAAATGTATGTGGCAAAAACTGTTAAATATATGAAAATTATCAGGGAATTGATGGGAGGAATATTTATCCCATAATATGATGATGATGTGAAATAAACAATGGAGTTTGTAGCTGTATAGCCTTAACATCATTTTAACTTTTATAATTTAGATTTTTGAATACTTCATGTGCTGGAATTTACTCACATCACAAGAATCTGTTAGATGTTCTATCACATTTTCATTGATCTTCAATTCATCCTCCACTGCCTTGGCAGCCTTCATAAGTTTTTCAGTGTAAGAATTGAGATCTTGGTTGTTTTTCCAATTAAACTGGTCATATTGGGTTTTGCCCCACTTTCTAACAAAATTCTGTATCACTTTCCGAGTCATCATCTCATCAGTGAGTTTATCCTACGAGAAGAAATTGTGTAATTTATTATCATAATTGGATAAAAGATAAATGCATGACAGAAAGCAAATTTCAAAAGTTTATATAAATATAATATCTAAAAGTTTATATAAATAATTATCTAATATTTCCCAATGGCATTGTACAAGGTATACTGATCCTATGAGAATGTTTTGGGCAAGTAAAGTCAATAAGGATTATATTAAAAGGAGGGCTGTAGAGTATGTTGGTGGCCTTTGTTAACCAAGTACAGAAAAAAGCAGGAAAAGAAAAACCTTAATTTGAGCTATCCATCAGGAATATGATTCCTTAATGTTCTTAGGTCTTATGTTAGAGAATATTAAATAGAATCATCAAGTTAGAAAAAAATTTCTGAAAGATAACGTCATAAAGTCCTACAAAAATTTCTTTTACCGTAATATGTGAATGAGTTATGATAAAATACAAATGTTATCTGTTTAGCCTAAAATCTTACCTGAAGCTTTGCTATTAACTCAAGTTTTTCAGCAAGTTTTAATTCAGCATTTTTTTGCATATCAGATATGTTGTTTTGGAGCTTCTGAACCTGTGAATATAAATTACCAAATAAAATTTTATTTATTAACTTCTGAATGTATATTTTCATGATCTCTCTCAATCTCACAGGATATATTAATCACCTGGTATTCAATATAAACAAATTACTTATGGTTCCATTAAAAACTTATCACCTTTCTTGCTCCAATTGCTTTCAAATCTAATTTAAAATAAATTTGCATAAGTTTATTCTTTTCTAAGCAAAGAAAATTAAAAGTTCCATAGTGGATATTAAGGCCTTACATTTATAGCTCTTTTTGTGTAATTATCAATGTTAAATGTTCTAATGAATATTCAAATGATCTACTTAACATTTAACTTACCATATTTTGGTTAAATACTTCCATTTCCTCCAAGCTTTCTTTTTCATGTTGCATTTTTTCCAAAAATTTTACAGTTTGTAATAGAAAAGTAAATTTCTTGCTATGCTGTAACTCATACATTATATTCCAGATAATTCCCTCTAAGAATGTTCTAAAATCACAAATTTTTGAATCAGTGGTGTACTTAAGTTCTTGACTATGATTATGATATTTACATACATTGAAATGATTAGATATTTGTTTTCTCTCATGATGAAAATCATATGTCAAGTGAATTGAAATTAATCAAGTAGACTTCTTAGGCTTTTCATGTAATGTTTCTTAATTTTTTTATTTTAATCATAAAAATTTACTCAGTTTTTATCTAGGGTAGATAGAAAAATGGAATTTTATAGTTGATTAGGTTTATCAGTTCTTTCCTTTTAAATATTCTGTTAATGCTGTATTTTCAATTTCAATTGAAAGTATCCATTAGAAGTTTAAATCAGCATATGTAATAAATATAAAAACTTTATATGTACTCATGTAAATGAGTGATGGGTATTTGTGACACCTTTTGCTTTGGAATTTCTTCAGCATCTGAGTCCTAGGTGATATTTGGATCCCTCCAGTTCCAAGTTTTGGCTTTTCTTCTGGTGATCCAAATCTGTAAGAGTATTGGTTATAACTAATTGCTGTAGTAGATAGTTCTTTAATTTGAATTGTAACTGTAAATAGGGAATATTGATGATCACGAAGGAGGCAAATCTTAGTCTCCTGTAATAGATTAAAACTGGACTTCATATTTCCACAATATTTAAATGAACAACCTGTTTTGACCTATCAGTCATCATCAGATCATGTCATATTTATTACTATTCTCCATAATGACAAATATACAATATGAACTTTTGCCAAAGAGAAGTTATGAAATGGAGTCGCTTTCCTAACACTAAATTTATCTTCAAGGCTAAGGAGGCAGAGCAGGAAATGTTATGTCTTTTAGGGCACAGGGAGGGGGACCAATCAAAGATGATTACATTAAAGCTACTTATCTAGGGCCTCTGAAAAGCCATGTAGGTAACAAGTTCCTCTTCAGTGAAAGATATTCCAGGTTCGATTCCTGGAGGGGGCACATGTGCAAAATGACCTTAGCTATTGAAGCACTTTTAAAACTACTACTACTAATCTTTGATTGGGAGTTAAATTATTTGCATTTTTTAATCTCAGAGATGTTTAATATCTCCCTGGAGTTCCATGAGAAATTATCCTTTCTCAACTCAACTGTGTAGTCACATATGATATGCTAGTTCTCTTAATATATCAATAGTCAGTTGGAGGCCAATGAAAAAATTAACATCACTATTATAGTACTTGATAAAGAATAAAAGAAATATGTTTCAAGTGGCAACATTGGGATAAGAAAGGCTGATTTCTCATTTAATGGGCATCTTTCAGTTGACAGATGAGTAACTTTAATCTACTCATCTTTGATTCCCATAACCTAAAAGATGTAATTTTTCTTGCTATGCCTACACGCCCTGAAGATAAATTTAAAAGACTGTTACTATGAACCAAAGAAAAAGTATTCAGATTACTTATTTTCAACTTGATATGTTAAATAATGACCCGACCTGTTTTGGCACAGATGGGCTGCCATCAGGTGGGGAAGTTACATGCCAAAAGACAGGGAAAAAGGAAGGTTATTGAAAGGGATTAAGAAAACAAAAATGCAGAAGGATGGGTTGAGAGAATGGGAAGTAGGTAGTTTTGAAGGTGAGGGAATAATGCTCAAAGGAGTGGGAGCTTTCTAGGGGGTAAAGGTTGGACTTATCAGGTAAAAGGTATGAACTGCCTATATTAAAAAATGGCAAGGAGCAGCCATGCCATAAAACATTTCTGTACATCTATGAAAAATATCCAGTTGGAAAAACTTAATTAAATAGAAAAAATGACGTGTTTTTGTAGTAAGAAAGTTCTACTCAAAGGATTTGAGCATCAATTTGGCCAGACTTGGTATAAATAATGAATAAAATTCTCTTTGATGAGTGCTAAAATGCTTCAATCAAGGAAATAAATCTTTCTTGAGCAAGAATTACTGTTAAAATGAAGGCATTACAATACATATTGATGCTAGTCAGGATAATATCCTGTAAAAGAAAAATTCAGTCTCAAATCATCTAGTTAACAACCATTCCGTTCAAAATCATCTTGAGTTCCTAGAAAAATTTATTCTGCCTTGTGACTATAACTTATAATAACAAACAAGTATTAGTATATTGGTGCCTATATAACAACAATATAAATGGTGTTCAATAAAATCAGTAAGAAGACCTTCAATAACAAACATTTTTTACCTTTTCTTTAAGTTTTCATATTTAACAGTGCATTCTTCTATTGGAACAGGTATACATTGGCCTACAATGTTTAGTTGTGTCATACAATTTTGTAGAACTGCTACTAATATCTTGCATTCTAAATCATGCATTGTAGTCTCTTCACAAAAGATATCCTGCAGAAATGAAGAAGCCAAAGAGTTTATTTTTACGTAATGAATTACTTTCTTTGTGTAATTTTTTAAATGAATAGTGTACTACTTCACAAAAGAGAGATTTCTAGTTGGGAAATCTGAGAAATAGCCAGAAACATCATTGGGTACATGTTAAGATGTCAGTAGCAAATGACATGTCAAGATTAGAGTTGATGTATCTTCTTTGTGCATTTAAATAGATATTAAAGGTATAGAACAGAAAATATTTAAAGATACTCCAAAATATTTTATTTACAAAATAAAGTTTGTCTAATGAATCTGTTGACATAATTTTTGGAACACCTCATAATTCTAGAGATTAATAATTACCACTTTTGCTTCTCTTACAAATGTCCATGACCTGGATAAAAAAGTGATTGTTATTGATTGCTCAACTTAAAACTCAGTTTCTTTGAATGAAGAGTTAGCAGATAATGCAGTGAACAATTCATGAACTTCCTCTGAATGTTATGTGAGGATTAGGTTAGGTAGAGGTCAGGTTTCAAGTAAAAATTTACTTATTATACATCATAATCCATGAATGTCATTGGATCCTTTCTGTTTCAACCACATGCAGTGGCTTGATATTAGTGGATTTATGTCTCTTTTCCATGAAAATTTCTCACCGAATAACAGTAAAAGCTATCCTAGCTGCTTGTTGTGTACAGTTACCATATTCAACCTGCTCAATTGCAGTCACTCACCAAAAAAGCATGGCTTGAAAAGTGATCGTCATTTTCTCCCTCAGTTATATCCATCTCCAGGAAAAATTTCGGCTCAGCTTTCTAGATGCTATTTTTATTCTTGCACACATCCACGCAAGAGATTTGTTTTACTAATTTGTATCACCTATTGCAGCAAATCTGTCAGTTGAATGAGGGTGTTTCTAAACAATGGACGGCGTTTCGGAAATCATATTCATCATATAGAAAAGATTTATTTAGGAGTTTTTGGATAGGACCACAACAGGTAATGTTGCTAAGCAACTGTGATATCTGTTAAAGCCTTCTGCATACTTGGAGAAGGGAACCAGTATTTATAAACTCATGTATTTCTGAACGATATCATGTACTGAAACAACAGAGCTGAGTAATTTCCAACACGAATTTCTATTTTAGTTATGCAATACTGAGTGCGACCTAAAAATCATAAGTGGCGGCATAAGTTTAACGCATGCGCATGCATTATTTTAAGCAGTCAAACCTGTATTTGAGGTTACGGAGGTTACCGTTTTGAACGGTCTAAGCCGTACCAGCACTTTCATGCTGAAAGTGCAAGTTCATCGCTTTGACAGAAGACATGGCAGGGAAAACGTCCAAGAAAGTTGACAAGAAGCCTGGAATGTTTGTGAAAGGCTACCTATTTTTTTATAATTTTGCTCAGGTGATCGGGTAAGTGAAGTGAATGTTTAGGATTACTTATTTCATTAAAACTTCTAATTATAAGTGCAAAGTTGAATAAGCATTGCAAGGCTATCAATTTTCTAAACGTCTTAATTTTAGGTGGAGTTACCTCTTATTTTTGATCGGAACATATTACTCAGATACATCAAAACATTCCAGTTTATGGGAGACAGTTAAAATAACTGTGATAATATTCCAAAATGCCGCTATTCTTGAGGTTATTATTGTGAATGAGAAGTTTACTTTATCTTGTTTTATGATTTAATATCTATTTATGTATATGTTATTTTCAGATATTTCACGCTGCTTTAGGGTTCGTTCACTCTAATGTTATGATTACGACCTTTCAAGTATTTTCACGAGTTATGGCTGTTTGCGGAGTCCTAATTCCATTTCAAAGTTCTCAAGAAAGCATCGGCCTACCACTACTACTATTAGCCTGGACCATTACGGAAATTATTAGATATTCCTATTATGCAATCAACATTTTTGGCCTTGTTCCCTACTTCATCATATGGTGCAGGTAACAGTGTATTATTATCACTTTTCGCCACGTCATTTAAAATTAATTTAAGTCGCTGTATTGGAAGGAAATGGACTACTAATACCTCATATCGTTGCAACTCTTTAAGTTATATGATTGATGACATGATTTGATGGAATTTTCTTCATAAAAGTCAGATTTTTTTTCTGAAATCTGACCAAAAATACTAATCATTCTATCTATATAATAATTTTTCTGTACCGTTTTATATTGGTATTTTGCATTTATTTTGTACTATATGAAATGAGTTGTAGTATCTATAGAGCTTATTACATTCTTTAGCTATGAATGGGAAAAGTTTTATTTCTGTCTAAATAGTTTATATACATTCAAATCTTCTTTTCCTTTTCATGTTCTCTAATTTGTATTATTACATAAGCTTTTGAGTATTTCCCATTGTAGTTGTAATTGAAATGTGTTTCTTTTGGATATATCAATTCATTTTATTAAGTTTGGAAAGCCCCTTGATCATTGTTAAAATTTAATGTGAAAAGAATTTACTGTCCAAAAATCAGTTCTAGCTATAAAATATCAGTGGTTGTAGGAAATACTTTGATGAAAACTTTCATTATGCTGCTTGCTTCTCTTGATTGCGATGGTTATTTTATTGAAAAGCAAATTGTAACATTTAATGATTAATATTATTTACCTTTACAATAAAAGGTGTGAATGCATTTTTTCTTAGTTCCAAAAGGGGAATAACATAAGTTCCCCTTCTTAGGTTCCTTTTCAATTTTCTTTGTGGGCAAGGATATTTGCCTTATCGTCCTAAAAAAAGGCTGCCATCAGAAAATAATCTAATTTTACCAAAATGATTATGTTGCTGATCTTCCACTACCATTACACACTGACCTCAAAATTGATGTTTCATATACTAAGAAATCATTATTTTCATTTCTTAGTCTGTCCCTTCCTGATAGAATTTGGAGTAAAAATATACACAAAAGCAGTAATGTATTTTGATGATAAAATTGGAATACTGAAATGTAGCATCTTATGTAGATTTGTTATAGAACGAATGTTTCCTTAAAATAATGCTAAATCTTTGTTGAATGGAGTAAATAATATGTATTAATGAGAATACAAACCAGGATATTTGGCTACACCTACTATAGGATGATTAGCAGATTACCTGATTCTGGCAAGATATTTTCTCCCTTCAGAGGAAGGAGGATAGAAAAACTGTGACATGTTGGATTATGACTTAATTCATAGTTTCTTAAGTATATGTTACCCTGCAGAATGAGTTTATGTCCTGTAAACGATTTTTTTAAATAGGTTTTTACTTATATTACACTTGAGGTTATCAAGTCTGTCTTTTACAATTTTATTGATAAATATTTTGGAACTGAAGAAAGTCATTTACAGGGGTTTGAGTTTTATACTCTTTCATGTCACTCCTTGCGTTAATGCATAGATATAACTTAGGATCCAATTAGAATTGGCAATTTTAATTGAATTTGTGTAACTTTTTTGTTCTGGTAATAAGTGCTTTTGTTTCAGATACACATTCTTCATTGTCCTCTATCCAATTGGAGTCACTGGGGAACTTCTTGCCTTATATGCAGCACAAGCAGAAGTTGCTGAAACCAAGAGATGGACCACTGAAATGCCAAATTTTCTCAATTTTACATTCAGTTACCGATATTATCTTCTTTTTGTGATGTTCCTTTACCTTCCCCGTAAGTATTAATTATTGTTTTTACTAGTATTGTTTCTATTTAGGTAAGATTAGCTCTCATTTTGCCCAGGAAGTAACTGAAGACATATATATTTACTTCTAAAATTTCTCTCTCTCATTATAAGTTCAGTGATATCTGTTAATTATTCAATTTATTACTACCAAAGGTTGTATTTATAGGTTAACTGTTTATTATTTTCATTTCATATTTTATTTTTTTGTTACATTTCAGTAATGCCCCAGATTATAACTTTTGTTATGTATCAATGACAATGCAAAGTTTTTCATGCATCCTATTCTACAACAATACTTTTCCATCTTCCTTGCCATTTTTCTGGTGTTTTGCCACGAGTACAACTTTCTATCCTCATTTTTATAACCTTAATTTCTAATTGTTTTTTCAGCCTTCCTCCATGACTGTCTACCTTACCTTAAAAAGTTTACTGGTCTTACCACTGTTAGAATCAGGGAAATGCATCAGACTTATTTCAAGATTCAAACAGTGTGCAGATTATGGTACCTCTAGCATACTTTCACAGAAACTGACTTTAAGCAAAACTTGTAGATTGCATATAATCAATACAATATTGCATATGATGCTTACATCATGGAACGCCACTTAATAAATGAGAAACAATGGACTGTATTTTCCACAAAATTTTATTAACCAACCAGTTTTGGCCTTCCAGCCATCATCACCTGATCACCGGTTAGTTAACTAAATTGTGTGGGAAATACAGTCCATTGTTTCTCATTTAATGTAGATTGCAGTATAAACTAGTTTTTAATCATTCAGGTTTAGATAACTGCCCCAAAAAAATAAGCATTATGACATTGATATTGTTTTCTTATTTTCTTAAGTTATATCCAAGGCTACAATGGAAACTGTATTTAGGTGAAGTTCCCAATAATGCATATCTATATCATATTGATATTGTTTTCTTATTTTCTTAAGTTATATCCAAGGCTCCAATGGAAACTGTATTGACGTGTAGTTCCCAATAATGTATAGCTAGAATTCTATTGGGTTACTCTTTCTCCATCAATATATACAAACACATCCTTATAATTCTTATACTTCAAAATATGAATGCTGTAATTCATTCTTCAAATGCAGAGATAAAATAGAGGTGATTAATGGGCCCAAATCTTGAGGTTTTGTCCCAAGGGAATTCTGAGTCTCAAAATGATCACCCAACTGAAGTAATTGTGGTTAGATATTTTTTAACTTTCCAAAAGTATAACGTCTGTGATTGATGTTGTTAATTTCTGCTGTAATAAAACACCTTTAAAATTTGTAATGTAAGTTCATGTTCAGTTTTTCTTGCAAAGCTTATTACCTTGACAAAAGCAGTCTTAAAAACTCATGCACTAGAATCAGAGAAATTAAAACATTTCTTCTTGATGCCTAATTTATGGGATGAGTTGTGCAAGTTTGAATATTTAAAATAGAATTCAATCTAAATCACTGTATTATGCAAAGCTTGGGCTTTAAAGCCCATACTTTTTATTTATTAAATCATAAGAGCTAGAAAATGATTTTATATGTTAATGTGTACTCCTGATTTTTGAATCATCGAATGAACATAATCTCTGATTCTAGTGTGTGATAATATGTAGTCTGCCCAACATAATTTTACTTTTAAATGTCAGTGCCTCTGTTTTAGTTTTTCTTACACAAATATGTTTATAAAGTAGACAATTTCTGATTGAATATTTCTTTGCAGTATTTCCTCAGATGTATCTCCACATGTTTGCTCAAAGAAGAAAGATAATTGGTGGTGAGACTACCAAAAAGAAGCAATAGACAAATAATATGGTGTGTTTTTGATAGGAAAATGTGTTCTTTGGTAAGGATATATTTGGTGAAAGTTGCTCTTTGGTAAGGATATATTTGGTGAAAGAACAGGCATATTTTTAACGACTGGTTTTTGCTTAGACCAATTTTGTTATGTTTTATTATTTTTATTGTGGTCACTGTCAAAGTTGTCAAACCTTTGTTATTTTGTTGAATGAGAAGCATTCTTAAGCCTGTATTTTATAGGAATCAAGTACCAGTCAAAAGACAAATTATTGCTACTTCATAAAATGTTCAATTTGAAGTTATTCAATCAATATATATATATATGTTAAATATTCAAATAAGTTAATAGTTAACTCTGTTGTAATGCCATCAGAATTTATTATTTTGCTACTGGTATAATTATAGTATCAATTTTATTTCTCTAAGTATGTCTGATGCAGTAATTTGCTCATGTCTCATGTGTAGAGCATTTTATTTTTGGTATTTTCTATTACATAATTTTTTCTTTGACACTTTAATTTGGCCATGCATCACAACTTGACAATTTTCGGAAGAATAATAGCACAGGGACTTGAATTCCATCTTTTATTAATTATAATGTGCACATTGATGCTATTTTTGTTGTTTTACCTAACTTTTTGGAGATGGGTTTGTATGGTGTGGTTTTACATACCAATTTGACAATGTAATTTTGGTTTTGTAAGTTTGATTGAATTTCAAAACTTATATGAGAGCATGAGGCCAATAAACTTGCAATTTTTCATCATTGCCCTTATTTTATACTCCAATATCATGGTATTACCTCATCCTTCTGGTGAAATGATATTTACCTAACTTTTAAATAGTTATGAGTTATATCATTGAAGACATTTTTCTTCATAGTCCTTGTTACAGATAAATTTGTTTGCATACTCAACAATGGTTTAAAAAAGTTCTTTTTCAATAGTACTCAAGTATCGGTCAAGAATAAGACTAAACAATCCATACTAATGATAAAATTACCAAGAGGCCCATTGGCCTAACCTCACTAAAAGGGTTAAATAAATAAATATCCTGACATTTATTTAAGTTTATAAAAGTATGTATTTGACTGGTCACAAAATGTACAAAGTTTTATTAAAATCACCTTAATAGCAATTGAGATAAAGTAACGATGTACATTTAATTCATATAATAATAACAATTGTTTAACAACTTCAAGAAATTGAAGCACAGAAAAGAAACTTAAGAATACTCTTCAGCTAGCAGATTGACTGAATAGGTGTAACAGGATGTGCTAGTATAGTGATACCTTGACTAACAAAGATAATTCCCTCTGGAGTCACATTCGTTAGCTGAAACATGTAATCTGGCCTCTCACTTGTTAGAAGGATTTATCGTTCCTTTAGTGAGGTATCACTGTGTTCTGAAAATTTGTTTCCCTGATCTCTTTCCTCATGAGAAGCATTGAATTTCTGATGAACCTTAATGATATGCTTCTCTGGCAATACTACCCCTTGTCAGTTTAACTTTATTATAGATTATTACTTATGGTTAATACCTTGAGCTGAATATCAACATTTTGTACTCCAAAAATGTTTCTAAGATCATTAACATATGGCTAGCCTAACTCTTTCTGTGTATATATGAGGCTGCTCATTAGGAAATTAGTACCTTTGTTGCAATGGCCGTACTAATCACTCTTAAAAGAAAAACATGCAAACAAAACCATCTTAGTTGTGTGGCCGGAATCCATTATAAATGCTTTTCATGTTGGACTTAATTTTATAAATATCATGAATTCCTCAAAACTCATAGCAAAAATGAATTTTTTTAAATTTCCAATGCCCTTTAGCGTACATGTAAGAACAAACAGATATGCAAACACAATGCATGGTTTTGAGGCATGGTTCTGGCCATCCTTTGAGGATTGCCTGATGGGAAATAAGCACTTTCAACAAATATATTGGAAGGAATTAACATCCTTCCTGTTCATGGCCTATGATAATCTTAATGACTTGACCAGAAATACATTAGAGCTATTGGGTTTTGTTCAAAAGTGGTTTAAAATAAGTCTAAGCAAAACTTAGAAGGCACATTCTGCAGTTTCATTAAAATTAGTATCATCATATAATATGAAGAATGGAACAAATCTAAATTTATCTGGAGATTTTGTGCTTAAGATTTGCTAGAAGATATTTTTGAACTCTAAATTCATGAAACCTAATGATACAGAAGAACCTGCCAATGTGACCAGTTTTTATTGATCCCCACAGAAGTAATATGAATTACATGTAACATTTTCTGCATATAGTATTGTCTATTGTGACCAGTGAATAAATTGGGAACTATCAACAAAGTATACCTCCTTTAAAGTACAACGGAGAATTGTGTGCATTTTTAACGCAAAGCATTAACTTATGTACCTTTTTTTTTAATCAGGGCTCAACAGAAAACAAAAACCTTGCATTAGTGGAACATACATAATTCTTTACATCTTGAAAGTGATGTAATTCTCTGAGGCATTTACAAATGCTTATTAGGAGGATGTGATTATTGAAAACTGCTTCATCTGAAAGTAGGCATTTAGTCAAACTTCCTGTTTTTTAATTGTGAGACCTATTGAATACTGGTCTCTCATGCTTGGACCCTTGATGTGTGGAGGGATCCCCAAATCTTGCTTTGTCTATTTTGTGAATGTGAAGATTGTGCCATGTTTGAAAACCTCAAGCAGAATTCTGTGGCATCTTTAAATTAGTAACAGGTGATTGATTAGGAAATAAATAAAAATTTTTATTGCTTTATATTTAAATACTAAACAAGTTATGCCAACTCACTAAATTAAATCTCCTGAGGGAAGTTTAGTGTAAAATTTTACAACCCATTTTCAGTATGGCACAGACATATGTGGTTAACAGCATAAGAAATAGAGAATAAGACTACTTGGTTAGTTTTGAAAAAGAGTTGTCAGTCTTTAGCTGAAAAAGACGAGCTACTTAATCCAATAAAATGAATTGATAAACTAATGGTTTTTTTTCTTCATAATGAGAGGGATAAATGCAAGAATGTCTGGTCCAGTGGTAGATGAAGGGGTGCTGATTTTTAATGAATAGCTACATTTAACATGTTTTATAGAGAGCCTATAAAAAGCATGGATGACTTTGGAATTGTTTTTTGACTTACTACATAGTAATAAACTGAAATGGAAAAATAAAGAAGACCCACACTAATGGTAGTTAATAATTGTCCTTACCTAATTTAAAAAGCCAAATTTAACTATAATCTTAACCCCCAAAAACATCAGTTCTTCAGCCTTTAAATGGTGTCTTGTCTTTCAAATCTAATTGATTATAGCTTCTCCCATTTATATAGTGTGAATTAAATTTGGTGTAATCAGTACTTCATGCGGCTGGAAAAGTTACTGTGGATTGGTGATGCACGGAAAAAATGTAAGTCTTGTTGTAAGAAATACTCCTGATACAGGTGATTTTGTTAACCAAGTTTAACTGCTACGTAAGGAAGCCGATGATACAATTTCGTAATCTGAAAAAAATCACCTTTTCTATATTTTTACTCAGATAAATATGGTGCTTGAAGGATTCCACAGCTTAGCTAAGAGAAACTGCAGGGATGATGGAACACCAATGGGTATGGAAGTGCCAGAAATGGTTTTAAAATAACCACTATATTTTCAGCTGTGAAAAATCTCGAATAGTCATTTTATGAGGGAAAAGCTGAGACTGTCTTCATTTGCAAAAGACAAACCAAACAGCATTAGACGAAATCATTAAACAAAAAAATTAAAGCTCTTTTAAAAAACTTATCTATTAAGGTCTTTTTACAGTCACGCAAATTTCCTCTTTCCTTGCTTTTACATGATAATTCTTGCAGAAAAATTTAGTTTTTGTGCAATTTAAAATCCTATTAAAAAAGGAAACAACCCTTGAACCAATCTTGCTAGGTGACCACTTTTGGGTGATCCCTCCAGAGTAGTCACTTCAGACACGTTCCTGTATATATGCAAGAATCATACCAAGTTACATTTTAGAAAAACTAATGACCCGAAACAAAATTGGAGATATGTAAGATATCATTTGCAGCAAATAATTAAGTTTTGATAAGGCGTCATGTACTAACCACTTGACTACTGCGAAAAGCATTCCTTCTATATCAATAGATTTAAGAGAGAGACCAGCGTTACAACCAGGCTTTAGAATATTCGAATAGATTACATTACAGAATCGGGAAATCACCGAATGGTGTTTAGCCTTCTCGATGTGACTGGGTTGAGTGACTCGAGGAGCAAATGTTACGCTTATCTCATCACGAATACATGCACCTAACTAGTAAATTCGCGGATATCCCAGAGATCGATTATAAACATTGCAATGCAAATCCTAACATTCTGCTTGGATCGTATCCGCTGAAACACAAATGCTCTTGAGAAATATTAATCGGTAAGAATACAAATCCCTGTATAGCATGATTGCAACAATCTACATTGGCAGGATTTCTTAAGTTGCTAAATCCCTTAGAATTGTACAACTACAATCACCGGACAACTGAGAAATACTTAATATCAGTAAAATGCCAAGACCGATACCTTACACGGGTCATTACCGAACTCACATGTGTACCTCACTTTTCTATTACAAACCCAGAATTTCATTAAATACATGCAGAAGGAATGATAATAGGCAGAAATGGTTTGACGAAGTACACACGAATCTTGAGGGTATGATCAACGAAGGAATAAAACCCAAGATTAACAAGAGACATTTATTAGAACGGAATTCACAATTTACTGTCCTTCAGTTGGCATAGATCTAATGATATCAGAGTCTCCAGGATCTGTGATGGACAAAGTACAGACTCTGAAGTACTTTCCACACGCTGTTCCCAACTCGACGTTATTTCCTGAATAATGATGGACACCGGTCTTGGCCAGCATGGCGTAATACTCTATTTCAGATTTTCTGCAAAGGAAATTCATTACATTAGAATAACACCAAAGAAAGCTTCAAATTAATACAAAAAAAATTAGATAAAACATAGCTCAACGGAATTAAACTCTCAGAATGTAAAACGAGAGAAGCAATTGCTGAGCGATGTTAACAGAGACTACTCCATGGGCTACCTCGAAATTTATTTCGACCAAACCGGTCTGAACAGTGCAAATGCACGAGGAAAACCCACTTCTCAGTCTCACCTTAACTGTGGTGTATTACTAGCTATAATAACTAGCTTAGCTTTTCCATTCCGCAATGACTTCAGCGTCTGCTTGTAACCAAGAACATATTTTCCAGATTTCATCACAAGCGCCAACCGAGAGTTAATACTCTCCATCGCCTTTTTCTGTAATTAAATATAATTATCATATAAACAACAGAATTTTAGCCAAAGGCAATACAAATCTCATTTCACATAAAAGCCACGTGTTCTAAGCGAGCTCATGAATGCTTTTTCTTACCTGCTTCTTTTGTGTCACCATTTTGCTTCCTTGTATTCTATAACAACCTGCAAGAAAAACACTTATTTTAACGTTCGTCTTAATACAGTAAAAATAACTTATTTCACATTCACTTCCAAAACCAAACTTTCTTACCACGCTACGATACGGAGCCTCGGCCCTACCGGAAGTCAAGTGAACGAAGGACTTATCAACGTAGCGGAACCAGCACCAGTGCAATTCTCTCAACAAGTAACATTCTGCGCATGCGCATTTAGACACCTTCTTGAGTTATGGGTCCTGAAGTAGCCGCCATTGCTCCTTACGTGAAGTGATTTGTGCTTGGACTGTGCAGTTTAATTTTAGGTTATTGTTTCTGTTTATAAATTGTAAAAGACCTACAGACCATAGATAAGAAAATAGTGAAAGTTTAGGTTGGTGATATTTGTGCCAAAGACGGAAAAAAAGTGCAGAAATTAGGTGATGTCAGCAGGCGTGTCAGACCAGGTAAAAGAGGAATTTGTATTTGGGGCGTAGTAAAAGAAGGGTACTTTGAAATTTTTTATCGAAGAAAATAATGGTGATCGAGTAATAAACTCATTTAATCCTTTTCATGTGATTGTTCTTCAATCAATTAAGCGGATGAAAGGACAAGGGAACCAAGGTATGGCGTTGTTATTCATTGTCCACGCTGTCATATGTAGTATTAGTCATTCGTTACTTATCAGCGGTCATTAATTTTCCCTCCTTACTTGGCGTTCATGTAACCTTTTGTGTTGAATATACTTTCATGATCGTTGTTCGAATGTTTTCTTCGTGTAATATCTTAATTATTTGCGATTAAATAATTGTCATTTGTCCATTAATACCTCAAATGTCGGATAGTCTGAATTACGGCGCTCGATTTCATCGACATGGATAAGTTTAATTTACGTATGTAATGTAAGCCGTGAAATAAAGTATTTTTCAGCAGATTTACTTTTAATGTAAACGGAGAATATCATTATCGTTGTCATGAAACAAATTAAACGGGTCTTATAAGAACCAATATAAGGTTTAATTACGTATGTTTGCGCACTTTAGAGAAGACTTAATTGTATCTTTACACAATTTATTGTTTTCAGTTTCTAATGGCCCTAAGGACCACGTGAATGAACATGAAGACTTCGATTCATGGAGAACACAACATCACCAGGTATTGAATTGGCGTAATTGATTCCGTTTTAAAATCTCATTTTTTTCTCTTTGAAGATTGTTGTTATTGATGGTTTTACCGTAAACGGTAAAGTAATTGAAATCAGTCGCTGATTTTTCAGTAAATTTTATCAATTTCAAGTCTTACTTGGTTTTTATAAATTTAAGGTAATTCGAGAATTGGCGACGGTTCAGTACTTCCTTATTTAGCTGTTAAGTACGATGTACTTTGGAGTTTGGATGTTTCAATGTCAATAGTGTGTAGATCACACGCTTTAATCACTTAAGATGTTAATTAAGCTCGTTTCATGAAACATTTATCAAGTAGTTGATCATTACATACCTTAGTGGAAGCATATTCTGTTTTATCGACCGTCTATATCAATCATGATTTTTCTTTGACCCATGGAGGTTATAGTTATGACATCTGGTAAGCATTAAAAGTGAAAAATTATGCAATGGTCGCGTGATAATTACAGCGGAAGTTAGTTTTTATAAATCTTACCATTATGGATACCAAGTTCATAAAGAAACAGTGGAATGATAGTTTTTTATCTCTGTGCATGGAATTTCAGAATCCGTTAATAAAATTATGATAAAACTTTTAACTTGATATCTTACTATGCTATTTTAAAATTTTATTGTTTAACGACAAATGCCTGTCAAGTAACGTATCTTTTGCAAAATTCTAGGGCTACAGCACGCCCATTTCAACTTCTATGGCCTCGGACCCATACATTTCAAACTACTATGGAACTTCATTTCCCTATCAAGCATTTGGGGTGGGCGATGGCACTTGGTCTAATGGTGGAGACCCCATGACATTTCTCAGTGGATACGGAGGACAGATCAGTCATGATTCATACGGAATGGATGGGATGTTTGGGGGAGGGGGAGGAGCATTTGGCACGTTTGGGGCACAGCCAGCATATAACTACTTCCATGGGGGTGGTGGTGGAGGAGGTGGAGGAGCAGGGGGAAATGGGGGAGATTATTCCACATGGGGTGCAGCAGGTAGCTCTATGTCTAGAAAACCACACTATGAGGACTACTATCGAGATGGTGCAGTTGGAGCAGCTGCTGCGGTGGCAGCGGCTGGCGTATATGGTTCAGCAGTTCCCACAGCAGACGAACGAGCAGTGGCTGCTGGTGTTAAGGCAATGGAGCATGGGATGCAAGGCCTTGGCCTTGGGGATGCGGGTAAAACAGACCTGGGGAAGGTGAATGAACCTAGTGGGGGAGGTAACAAGCAGGATGGTTCAAAGGTGGGTGATGTTGTGGGGATGGGACAGGGTATGGTGCCTCAAGGGATGCAGCAGTCACAACAAAATCAACAAGGTAATCAGAACCCTCCGCAGAAGAAAATGACTTGGGCTAGCATTGCAAGTCAACCTGCCAAACCACAGCAGCCCACAACTGTAGCAAAGAAGAAGGCAGGAATGCCTCCACCTCCTATGCTTCCAGGAAAGCATGGAATGGACATTGGTACATGGGAAAGCAAGAATGGGGCTGGGCCAAAACCTGTAGCGCCACCAGTGCCTCCCCCGCAGACTGTTTCTGCACCTGGACCTTCTGTAGGAGTTGGTGGGGCTGCAATGTCTGGGCAAGGTGGTGGACCCCGGCCTCCTTGGAATGGGCCTATGCGAGGAGGGAACAGAGGAGGACCTGCTCCACCATCTGCTCCTGGTCCTGGCCCCTCTTATCCTGGCCCTCCTCATCACCATCCTGGTCAGGGACAGCAGAATATGGCCCCCCAGATGGCCCCACCCCCTGGACATCCCAACCATGGGCAACAGGCTCATCAGCAGTCCCATGTGGGCCCTCATCACCAGGCCCACCACCATTATCCCCACCAGCAGCCACCCCAACACCACCAACCTCATTCCCACCATGCCCAACAAATGCACCATAATCCTGGGATGCCTGTTTCAGCAGCTGGAGCTGGACCAATTGTTCCAGCCCCTGGAACAGTTGCTGTTCCTGGTCCAGTGGTTCCATCAACAGGTCCTGCACCTCTGCCCTCTCATCCAGTGCTAGACGAGCTGCGGGTGAAGAACAACTACAACCCGACAGATTTTGATCTGTCTGCAAAGGGAGCTAGATTTTTTGTTATCAAGTCTTATTCAGAGGATGATATCCATCGTTCAATTAAGTATGAGATTTGGTGCAGTACAGAGCATGGAAACAAAAGGCTGGACGTGGCTTATAGGGAAAGGGAAGGCAAGGGTCCTGTTTATCTCCTCTTCTCAGTAAATGGTTCAGGGCACTTCTGCGGTGTTGCTGAAATGGCTTCGCCCGTGGACTACCGTGCCTCAGCATCAGTGTGGTCTCAGGATAAGTGGAAAGGTCAATTCCGCGTGAGGTGGCTATACGTGAAAGATGTTCCCAATGCCCAGCTGCGGCATGTTCGCCTTGAGAATAATGAAAATAAACCAGTGACCAACAGCCGAGACACCCAGGAAGTGCCTCCTGAGAAAGGAAAACAGGTCCTCCGGATAATTCATCAGTATCGCCATTCTACCTCCATCTTTGATGATTTTGTTCACTATGAAAAGCGGCAAGAAGAGGAAGACCAGAGGAAGGCAATGCAGCAGGCTAACCATGTTGCTGGAATGCCAAAGGTGGGTTTTCTTCCTTTGTTGGCATAGTAAGCTAGTTGTGATATTGTTTGATGGAAATTTAATCTTAAGCAGTGGTATACTTGCCGATTATGTCACAATCTTTTTTTCGTTCACCAAATTTGAATCAGCCTTTATCTTGTTTTTATCACGTTCAATAGTGTTGAAAGCAATAGCTATCAGTTATCCTTAAAAATATGATTTTTCAAGGACAGAAGATTTTGAAAAACATGCGTGATATTTCACTGATTAATAGTGGAAGTTAACCATTAATGGCACTATTTTCATTTATATCTATGTTCTGCTATAGTTTAATAATTATTTAGCCAAAATTTATTCTTTTAGTTGTTATATATCATAAACTAATATTTTACTCCTCATGTCTGTTATGGGCCAGTCATTTGTATAATTTTGTTCAAATTATTTATCTGAGATATTCTATTAATGTTTCTTAGTGACAGAAATTTATAAAGAAAGACTAGAAATTAATCTGAAAATGTTGCTTGTTGGTTAAGTCACTTGTTCAATTGATACTGGAAGTTAGGGACCACAGTAATCTTAGTTAATTCCTGTTTTCTTCTATTTCTTTTTGCTATTTATTTATAATTTATATTTCATGTGATTCCTTTTGGGGAAGAAAGGAACATTTTTTTAATAATAGTGATTACTATTGGTTAATTTAATCAGGCATCTAAAGGAGTATAATTATATTATATTTTTTACTTATTATCACCCGATCAGGTATTTATGTTAACAAGGTAGTTGCTGCTTTATAAAGCTTAAATGGAATGTTTTAAAATTTTTAAAAAATTACATCTTCAAACCTTTTATTTTCAGCTCATTGTTGGCTTTACTTTTTTATGTATTGAAAGTTGAGATTTTCTGTGTAGTGGGTTATATATAGGAAATACTTACTTTTGTAAATACATGTTAAATAGATTATCCTCATTAATTATTACTTTGGTAGTGAGTTTGGCTGAGTGAGGTGGCAGAGTGGTTATCATGCTAGCACTCCAATTCCAAGGTCCTGGGTTCAAGTCATGTTTAATCAGAAATCAGAATTTTCTAGTTAGGAAATGCTTGTGTGTGCTTGTCTATTGTTACTGTTCATGCTTCTCCTGTAATTATCCAGTGAATGAATGTTTGTGAAGGCGCAGGAAGACAAGTAAATAGTAAATAATCATAGCAAAACACAGAAATGTTAGTGAATGAGGATCTTTGAATTTTGACTCTTTCAGATTGTGAATATTTGATGTAAGACATTTACTCGAATCATCAAGTTTCCTGTTCATTTATGTATTAAAGCATGAGCATCTTCAAACAAACATGAGTGTGTGTCTTAACCTTAGAAATGTATGGCTACTATCATAAGCTTCTACACAGACATGTAGAACATGTTCTATACAGTTATCCCTCATATTTTAGATTGCCTTTATGTTGATGTCTATCTCTAACTGAAATTATTTAAAATTTTTCATGGTATTTGGGATCTGAACTGTAATTTTGCAGCACCAAATATTAAATCTGAAGTTGTTTAGCTGAAAGCTCCTTTTCTTTTTAAGTTCTGCCATTTGTTACTGTTGTTCATTGATATTTCTATCAGGCTATTCAGTTACTTTTTGATGCTCATGCTTTATTATATTATAATTGCGACTAGATACTAAGCTAGAATTCATTATCAAGAGGAACTACATTCGATTTAATTTTACTCTACAGTATTGGTTCATTAATGCATCTTTTGTGAGTAACTCTGTACATACTTGTAATTCTGTGTATTGCCTTGATCATGATTGGTATGATTTCCAATTTTAAGAATGGTAACTGGAGTTATGATAAAAAGCTTCCATTATTTAGCTTTACTTTGTACTATTGTTATCACTCCAAATCTCATTTAGAATGTGTGCTCTTTGCAATTTTATATGAAGGAAGATAAGGTGGAGCATGAATTTTGGATTTTTTTTCTTTGGGTTCCACTGCTTTGTTGATTCACCATGACAACAGTTTTGTCGGCTATCCTGCAGGCATCTTCAGGTCAAAGTGGTTGTTATATGCGCAATTTTAGATCTGAAGACGCCTGCAGGATACCTGGTGAAACTGTTGTCATGGAGAATCAACAATGCTGTGGTACCAGAAGAAAAAACATCCAGAATTCAAGTAACCACCGCCGGGGAAACCTTCAGAACAAGGTGGAGCATGCTTGTATTAGGGTATTTTAACAGATTTCCTATACAAAATAAGGAAAAAGAACAAGACCATTTCCACAAAATTTTATTACAAAACCATGATTTTGACCCATTAGTCGAAACTATTTTTGTGTAATAAAATATTGTGGTAATTGTAGAAGTGTTCTTATTCTTTATAATGGAGGATTACCACAAAGTCGATGCCAAATTCAACAGATTTCATGTTATAGTGCAAATGGTGTTGTATCTTGTGTGCATCATAGTGTATAACAATAGGCTGTAATATAATTTTGTTGGGTAAAATTTTGTATCCAGATGTCATTAATGTGGTGTAAGTGAATCACTGAAATTCCTCTTTATGTAAAAATATCAGTAGTTTTCACATGTATTATATTTGTAATCTAGCATTAGAATGTAAAAGGCATTCTCAGTGTTGCAGATAAATTTGTATGGGTACCAATGTAGCTTTACCTCTATTTGGATAAAGTTGCTCAAAATATTACATTGTGTTCCAACAAAAATTGAACTGGAAATATGTATTGACAATGTCAAGAAAGATTGAGCTTTTTATATTAGAGGATTTATTGATGAAAATAGCATAGCATCTTAACTAGTGATGGAACAATACCAAAATGTTTACTTAATCCAAAACAGTTCCTGATACTACTCTAAACTTCCAATTCAGATTTCCTGTCAATCATTATTTTTCAAAGGAAAGAGGATGTTGTTTACCAATATTTTGCCTAAGAGAATTAAGATAAAATTTTGAAGTTGGTATTTTAGATTAAGGGTTTTGAGTGGATAATGTTTGCTAAATATAGAAGAATGCAAAAATTTGTTAGTATTACATTGTTCAATGTACAATGTAAATTTGGTTTATTTTTAAGTAATACTGTAGGACTTATAATGGAAGGGGTATAAAGGTCTTGTTTGTTTATTAATTTGTTCATAGGAATATCTTTGTTTTTTACAGAAAACATGAATGAAATTAAGTTAATGTTATGATTTTGTTATAGCAAATTAAATTGTGTTACCTGTGAAATCCTCTCTACTGATATAATTACCCCTTATATAGTAGGTAAGCAGAAACCTGGTATTATTTTTAATAATAAGTTATATTGATTCCTGAGATACTAAAAACAAAATCACCTCAATCCTTTATTAAGAATTTTCATTAAAGGTATGTTATGGCTGTTTTGTCTACTTGTACTGTTTATTTTTATAGCAAAATCTTTTGTTAAATGTATAAAAGAATCCCTATACACTCGGAGCAATTCATTTATTAAATATCATCTCTCATATTAATGAGATTTTCAATTTAGGGTATTCTAAGGATTGAAAGCTTGGTATTTGCAGTAAAATGAATTTAGGTATAAAGGTGCATTATGTGGTCCTTCAAAAATGTTCTAAGGAGTAATGGAAACTTTTCAATGCTTAAAACGTATCAATTGTGAAATGTTTTATGTTCAGTGTGATAATGATGGGTTGTTGATGGATAAATAATTGAAAGACAGATGATCTAAACTTTCTTTTTTGTCTCTTCATGTTGTTATGTCATGTTCATAATTCATGTAGTTATACAAATTATCAATATTTGCACAAACACAATATTTTTGTTTCATGGACTTATAATGAGTTTTCTTTACCTGACTGCAGATCTTTTTAGCAGTGAAAATGCCATTGTAGTTGGATTCCATCTGCTCCATGGAAAAGGTCTTATGCAAGTTCTTGTTATATTAGAATAAAACAATATTTGTTTTTTATTCTGATATAACAAGAACTTGCATAAGATTATTTTATGGGGAACCCATTTGTGACCCTCAGTGTGATGTGTCCTTTGCTCAGTTTGTTCATTAATCTCCATATCAGGGAGAAATCATGCTGTTTTGTTTAAGTCAATTTGTAGTAGTGTTGGCAAGTGGTTTAGAGTTTGCAAAAGGGTAACGGGTGTAAGAAATCTTTCTAGACTAGGTCTTTGTTAAGGTAAGCTTGACTTAAAGCCTCTTCTTCCATCTAGCCTGTCGTTATTAATAAAATGTGTTAAGTGTAAATATTTGCTCCATGTGGGAAGTATTACCTTTTCTTATCATTAGCATAAGGAGGATATAATGGAAGGAAACTTTATCATAATTAATCATTGTATCTCATTATGTGTGTTAGGCTATGTAATTGAGTGGAAATGAAATTAGGATATATTTATAAATGCATTTCATAGAAAATGTGATTGAGTAAGAGAAGGAAATCTTTATTTCCAAGATATTATTTCACTTTATTACCTGACATAGCATTATACTCATCACAAATACATTGAGGTACAAGGGATACTGTGACATTTTGAAATGTATTCTATTTGCATTAGTTTAGTATTGGTGCCTCAGTGCATAAGCTTGTAAAAGATGCCTTCTATATTTTATATGAAAAGTATTAGTGTTCACTCTAGGTGATGTACGTTTGCCTGTGCTTAGATTGCCTTGCTTACTGGCTTGCTTCTTGCTGAGATTATACTTAAGGTTAATATTAAACGTGGAATTATTTAATTTTCCTAATGCTGCAGCTCTGTTGCTGGAAATGAAGAGTGGGGAGGCAATGGACCTTAAGGCTGCTAAAGATGGTTTTAAAGAGAAAAAGAATTTGCACTAGTAGTACTTGTTGAAATGAAACTCAAAACAAGTAGAAATTTAATGAAATGCTAGTACAAATCCACAGAACATTGTACAAATGTTTAATTTATAGGAAAGAGGCTTCATCATTTGGTGATTGACTTTGTTATGTATCTGTACAGTGTGAGAGGAATGGGTGTTTACTTGATACTACCCTGATATGCTCTGGGGAAAAGATTCCCATTCTGTTATTCATCTCTTAATTGGAACATTTTGGAATATGGCTTGTGTGAAATTGATTGAAATCTGTATTAGAAGAATGACAATTACTAATTCATTTCATCACTTCATTAAAAGTTTATTTATAATACTAGTAAACAAGTCCATCAAGCATGACAGGACTTAATTTAGTTTAAAAATATATCTATTATTGTGTATATCTGGTCATCCTAAGCACAAAAAAAATCTNCGACTAAAATAAGAATCTATGATAATTTTCCATTTTTGTGACACTTGTCTCAATTTCGCAGGACCATTGTTTCTAATTTAATTTTATAAAAGTAACGACCTCTGCAAGTATTGAAACGTAATTTATGTACATCTCTTATGGAAACATGTTTTGTGCTCCTGGGTTCGAACCCAGGCCTTTACAGAGATGAAAATAGTTTTCCTGGGGGTTTCAGCATCGTAGAAACACAATGCTGTTTGTTTCAGAACTCTAAGTCAAGCTGTTTCTGAGATAAATACGGGGAAGGACAGACATTTGCTTTTTATACATGTGATTGCAAAATTCTTCCCATAAAGGAAATCTCAAGTGACTAGAATTAAAGAAAAAATTACCAAAGCTGAAGAAGGCAGAGTAAATCATCGAATTTACTGATTTATGGCTATGTGTGTATGTGTTTCCATGTAGTTTACCATGTACATGACATTTGGGGTGATTGGACAATCTTGCTAGAGTATTTTAGCCTTATTTGCATAACTGAAACTGAATGTTATCCGATTGTAAGACCCTTCCTGCCATATCTCCAAACTTTCACTTTTGTTACCCATCACCCTTATTTCATCTAGTGAGTCAACTGAACGTTGTATTCTTTTCACCTCCCTAGCAAGGCAGTCAAGGTATATATAAACAAAACTGAGGAAAGTTAGCAACTGGGAAGTGCCTTGGTGATAAAGTTTGCATGAGTGAAGGTAGTTCTTAAATTTATAGGTTGTTAGTAGTTTTGTACAAATCGGTGTTTTAATTCTCAATGAAAATTATCCGTCAATTTGTTTACTTGTGTATTTTGATAAATTAAGTTAATTTAGAACATGGAATGTCTTTGGAGATGTGATGTAAGTCAGAAGAAGGTTGGTGATATATTAGTTATTGACTTTTCTTAATTTATATTAAACTATTGGATCAGATCCAAATTTTAATTGCTTTTGTGTTATTACTGTAGTAACATTTACAGATATAGTCCAAAAAGTGTCTGCTGATGTAAATGATCCTCACAACTGTTAAATAAGATAAATTTACCCCATTATCCTTCCATGGACTTGGTCAGTGAACTTGGAATTTCAAGATGTGAATTAAACAATATGTTTTGAATATACCTCTTTTCCTTTAGTAGTGTTTTATGTAACTTATACCATTTATCTGTTCAAGGAAATGTTTTGATGAGATAATGGAGTCATATTTATCTCATAAAAGATACCTCATTATCTTTGAAATGTGTTTTTGTGTACACTTCTGAGACATTTGTCATATTTTTGCTATCATATCTTTGCATTCCATTTTTATTTGATTTTTTGTCTCCGTTGGTGTTATCCTGCCCAATCCGCTTGTTGCTCATGAATCCTTTGCATTGTTATAGTTGCTGCTGAAATAAACCTAACCTTTTGCATGTAGTTTTTCAAGTTATATCCACATTATCTATAAAGAGGACATTGAACTCTTTTTAATATGATAAATTTCTTTAGAGCTGATTTAATTGCGTGTTCGTGTCTAACAATTGCATTTCTCTACGCCTAAATAAATACCCTGCAAGCCACCTTTCAGTATGTGCCAGCATTCGAGTTACCTCTTTAATTTATTGTTATCAGATATCGTTCATGGAAAGAATGAGTCCCTAAAATGACTCGTCCTTGCATCTATTTCTCTTATTTTACGTTCATTGTTGGATCGGCCAAAGATTTGTTTAATATAGATTTAAGACTTAATCTATAATCAAGTGTTATACGTTATAATCTTAAGTAAATGTGAGCCCCCTAAGTTTAACGTTGATTTTTACTTTGGTAACCCTTTTAATGACCATCATGTGTCTGCAATGAAGTTTCATGCTACTGAAAATCTAGTCTTTCGATTTGGTTATTATTGAGATTTATAGTAGAAATCTTTTGTCAAAGGTTCTGTTAAATTTTGATTATGAACTAATTGGTGTAAAATAATGTAGTAGTGATCTTATTCACCCAGGAAGTTAAACATATTTAATCATAAGGGGTAACATATGAACTTGGGTTCCACAATCTAATTAGATGTCAGGTTGGTAGGTTGTTTAAACATTCTCAAGAATTTTGTTTATTTATCAGCATTATCTATATATCAAATCAAAAGTAGTATTCCATAGCAAAAATTCTTTATTCAATTTATATTCTTTGTGGATATTATTTCTAATTTAATTTTCC
>KZ308529.1:98041-247942 GCA_000376725.2 Ladona fulva | reverse complement strand
GCCTTTTTCCCTCATTACCACCTCCACCACCGGTCAACTTTTCTTCTGGACCTCCCCCTCCCCTACCCTCCAACTGATGGCTCCCACATGTCTCCCAAGACCCTTCCTCTCCCTTTTTTCCCTTTCCCCAATTTGTGGTCCCTTATATTCCTATGTTTCACTTCTTCTTTTGTATTCCTAAGCCTGAAGATGAACTGAAAGTTTGAAACCATTGGTTGCCAAGCCAAAATATGTGTGGAAAAGTAAGAGTTGTATTTATTATTTCATCTATCTTAAAGAATATATTTTATGGAAATACAAGTTCAAGTTAGTGAAACAACTTATAAGCTTCAGATAACATTATACGAGGGTAGTCCAAGAAATATCTGACCTAACAATGATTAAACAAAAAGTTCGGAAGAAGATAACTTTATTTCTCAACAGTCTCCTTTTAGCTCAATTTACTTCCCAGTGATTTGATACCCTTTCATAGTGAGAACTGTCGAAATATTCAAAATAGCCACTAACCACCTCTTAATTTTTGGCGAATCTTTTCCGAGACATTTTATTCAAGTTTGGAAAGAGAAAATAATCTGAGGGGGCTAAATCCAGCAAATAGGGTGTGGGAGGAAGCAATTCAAACTTCAACTCATTAATATTGGCCATCACGATAAATGATGTGTGAACTGGTGCATTTGTGTCTTGATAAACCAACACTTTCTTTTTTGCCAACTGCAGCGGTTTTTATTGATGTCATCACTCAAACACTGGAATAAATTTTGGTAATACTCACCATTTTTTGTTTTTACTTTTTGAAGATAATGAAAACTATCCCATGCATGTCCCAAAAAATACTGATATCTTAACCTTGCCAGCTGATGGAACTGTCTTTGGAGCTGATTCTCAACTTGCAGTTCATTGATTTGACATTTCATGCACTTCCCAAAAAAAACTGATGCCATAACCTTGCCTGCCAGCTGATGGAACTGTCTTCGGAGCTGATTCTCACCTTGCAGTTCCTTAATTTGACATTTCCTTCATCCAGGTGTGAAGTGATGTGCCCATGTTTCATTCATGGTTATGGGCCCACGTTTCATTCATGGTTATGAATCAATGCAAAAACTCGTCTTTATTGCTGTGAAACATCATTCCAAGTTCTCATCTTGCGCACAGCTTTCTCTTGTCCAAATTTTTAAGTCGATATGCAACGTACAGCACTTTTTGAAATGTCTACTAGCTTGCGCACTTACAGTCGACGGTTATCCAGCATCATTTTGTGAATTGTCTTCGTCATTTCTGGTATGGTCACCTCATTTGGTTGACCACTGTAGTGTTTGTCTTGGCAATTTGTATGGCCTCATTTAAACTCTGCCACCCAAAATTTATTGTTGTAAATGAAGGAGCAGACTACCCCAGATTAGAATCTAGCTAGTGTTTAATATTGGTTGGACTGAGAACTTTCAAATAAAAGTATTACGTTAGTATTTTTAGTATTACATAACAATAACCAGTTTCTTCCATGGTTACAAATTCACTGAGAGCATTCACTATTGATGGCTTTCAAACAAGTAGCAACTTCAAACTTAAGCATTTTAAGGTTGGTACTTCTGACCATAGTAATTTTTTTCAAACAATAACTGCCATCTATTCATCAGGTACTTCCGGGACTACCCTCGTATGTCACTGTTGGAAAACTCGTACATCCTTTTTTGGATCTTTGTTCATACTCCTTTCTTCTCCCACTAACACTTATATTCTGCCAAATCCATTATTGTTAGTTAATTTTTTTGCTGACTTCAACTTACTCGACCAACTTGATAGCCCATGAAATGTTCAGTTGCATTCCCTAAAAACTGGGATACTATCTTACTTCCTAATTTTTAACTTCTCTGTTGAGGATCTGTGGTCAGTTCAGTGTATACATTACTTGGTGTATTACAGTGGTGATTGGTTAATGATTAAAGTCAGTCCAAAGACAAAGTTGGAGTACTGATCATTGATTTATGTTAGTTTTTATGGGATGTAGTTAAATTTGTTTTGAGAGGTTTAGAACTAACAAGGGGAGGCTCTCACTTTTTTCCTGTGATTTTGATGAAACTTTTTGTGGTGATAGTGGTGGTAGAGTAATTAAAAGGTGTAACGGGGTTTGTGTGAATGGGTCTTAGATTCGCTGCAATAATTAATTGAAAATTGGTAATCAAAGTATAGGCAACCCCGCAATACACATCCTTGCCTGCCCATGTACCTGCTGTTTGGTAGTATTTTCTTTCGTTTTCTTCTCATTTTCTATTACTATATTTACATTCTTTACTTCCTAATGGACACCAGTGCAACTAGTACATCTATTACTTGATATCCGATCGAATTACCATATTTCAACCAAATGTAATGGTTATGTTTCTGGTATTACATTCTAAAATTAACCTTTGTTCTCACTTAAGACATGAAATAATAAGATATATAAAAAGTTGCTGTAACATTTTTCTTCAACAGAGGTCCAAAAATTCCACCAGCTTCCTATATACAGAGGAACACTTTGGCTCAAACACAGATGTGCATATTTATGGCATCCGTGCGGTTAACCACTGTGCGGTCCCTTTTTAAACGAAGTTAGTTTCTTCCCAAAAGTGAGCCAGCTCTTGATTCCGAATGTAGTACCTTTTTCTTCATAGAATCCTACATGTTTGGAGAAATGGTAGCGTTGAGTTCCGTTCAAGAGCAGAGGCGACGTTGAGTAAGATCATAGGTCAGGAAAGTTCCCCAGTATCTGCCAGCGTGTTGTTGAAGCTGATTATTTATCATCAAACAAACAATTGTGAAGCATCTAGTGGTTAATGTCGTTAATTTATTTTAATAAACAACCACTATTTATAATTATGAAATAATCCGTCCATCCTACTTTAATTGAAGCTCTCCATCGTTGAGATTTTTTGGTTGAAATAAGGTAATTCGATCGGATATCGGGTATAGATGTACTTGTTGTACTAGTGTCCATTAGGAAGTAAAGAATGTAAATATAGTAATAGAAAATGAGAAGAAAACGAAAGAAAATACTACCAAACAGCATGGTACATGGGCAGGCAAGGATGTGTATTGCGGGGTTGCCTATACTTTGATTACCAATTTTCAATTAATTATTGCAGCGAATCTAAGACCCTTTCACACAAACCCCATTACACCTTTTAATTACTATACTACCACTATCACCACAAACAGTTTTATCAAAACTTCAGTTTGGGTTTGGTTTTCTCTCTTTCCCAAATGATAGTTTGTTTCGGTTTTCAGTTTGGTGCTCTGGTCAGAACTGATTGTTTACAGCCTACCCATAGTATTCAGATTACTTTCCATTGCTTCATATGTGGCATTAAATAGTTATTTTTCTCTCTATATGTATTCTTATCAGTTAAAAAAACAATGATAAGATGAGAGATTGTTGCTGATATAGGCTTTAAAGCTTTTTGATTACTTAAGATTGAAACTAAAGATAAGATTGTTTGAAAGTAGTATGAGTTTCCCATTTTTTTTCAGTTGTAAACTATAAACTTTCTTAATTTTGACTTGTCTAAATGTTATGGTAAATTAAGATTACATGGATTCTCTTTTATATGTATAGTTTTCTGATGTCAAGGTATTGTTAAGTTTTTCTATTTAGGCTACGGACTTTTACCATTGAGCTATAAATCAATTAATGTTGCATTTATCCTGTAAAATATATTGTAATATCATTTTAGACGTAAATTATTGAAGAAGGAGGTGTATGTGGTTCATCATAATTGTTTTTCTAATATATTAATTAAATTTTTTCTTGGAATGTCTTTTGTTTGAATTGCATTATAATTTTTCAGCTTTTAGCTTAGACTTTCAGCTTCAATTGATGCAGATTTCTCTCATCAATAAATACATCTTACGAAAATAATATTTTGTTTCTTTTTAACATTTTAATTAATGGTATAACCATATAATCTTGAATGTAAGATTCACGCAAGGTTTGAAAGTCATTTAAGGCAGAAAATAATAGTGAAGTGTTTGTAAGATGCATGCTATTTGCCTTGGTAAGTGTCCCTTTGGAAAGGCTTGAAGTGGAACAATGGTAATTATTCACTTAACAGTATGCACATATTTTTATAATTCTTCAATAAAGCTTAAGGTATCGCAGGAAGAGTTTTTTATTTATCACAACCTACCGCAATTCCAATGAAGGACAATGGGAACATTATCAATTGCTTACTAAAACCCACATTAATGATAACAATGCAACATTATTCAGGGGAAATTGAGACTATCAAAACTTGTCTTACATCTAACCACTAACTGGAATGGGAAAACAGAATCATAGCTTTAAACATTATAGTTGAAGTAACCTTTCTCTGTGAAACATTCATTATGATAATGTATTCTAGATTCAGAATCTAAGCTTCACCAGCTTGGAATCTCTAAAAACATGGAAAAATGCATCAATATCATTTTCTCTAAGTACGATGGCCTTTTATTTATTGTAAATATGACTATTTATTTAACCACATAATCTTCGATAAAAATTTCATTGTAATGGAGGACTGAAGTAGAAAGTAAAGCAATATTCCACTGCTTTGCTTAGCAGTGGAATATTATAAGTGGAATAACTACTTCTCTGACTTTACTGTCAGCTTCTTCTGGAATCAAGGGAGACCCCTTGGGTCTGATCTATTTTCATTTCACCCCTTCTGTTGATGTTGTTGTTTCTAATTCTTCCCTGGAATTGTTCAGCTTTTTTGCTATTCCAATTATCTTACAAATAATCCTAGGAAAAATATCTTTTTTCATCTGCTAGGATCTTCAGATTTATTTCGAGTTAAGGTTTAAAAGAAGTATGTTCATCAATAGCTGACTGTATTATTTCCAAGTTTCAAATAACTTCCATGTTCATTAAGTTGACCTTTAGAGGTTTAAAAACACTCCATAAGCAATCTTTCGGCAAGCGTAACTCGTGCTCAGAGACAAACGGGAAGCTCCAGATTCAGGAATTGTCTTCCTTTGTGAAGACCCCCCAAGGATGGAGGCTTCATCTTCGAAATGATCATTGGGCCTTCCCAGAAATCTGTAATCCGGAGCTTCCCGTTTGTCTCTGAGTGAGAGTTCTGCTTGCCGAAAGACAGCTTACAGAGTGTTTTTAAACCTCTTAATTCATAAACAGTCATGTTCCAACCTTCTTTTTCTTACCAGTTGACCTTTGTTTGAGTTCCCACCTGCTTGGTGTATGATTTTCTATATTTGCATTTCACATTGTATACATGTTCAAAGAGATTTGGCATCAGGATCTTTGGCAGTGAGGAGCCATTCACACATTTCACTCACAAACATTTAGCCTGCAGCCACGTAAAACCTATGGAGGACTCTTATTCTATTCTTTCTGAAGAGCCATAGACGTAAGGAAGTTAGGCATTAGTTGTAGTATGCCTTATCATTGTAGAATTTTCTGTTTTCTTGCTGTAGCTGTTTGTAGTTAAAGTGTTTGTCAGGAGTCATTCTTCCTTAATCAAGGACTCTTCATCCATCCAAACTCAATGAAATTTAATACCCTTTAATTGATTTTAAAGGTGAATCATGTTTGAAACTGTAATAGCGTTGATAGTCTTGGCCTTTACTTGGTGGTATTCCATTATAATAAAAAAGAATGGTAGAACTAATAATCTCTATAGTAATTTTTTTCAAACAATAACCGCCATCTACTCATCAGGTACTTCCGGGACTACCCTCGTATGTCACTGTTGGAAAACTCGTACATCCTTTTTTGGATCTTTGTGCATACTCCTTTATTCTCCCACTAACACTTATATTCTGCCAAATCCATTATTGTTAGTTAATTTTTTTGCAGACTCCAACTTACACGACCAACTTGATAGCCCATGAAATGTTCAGTTGCATTCCCTAAAAACTGGGATACTATCTAACTTCCTAATTTTTAACTTCACTGTTGAGGATCTGTGGTCAGTTCAGTGTATACATTACTTAGTTTATTACAGTGGCGATTGGTTAATGATTAAAGTCAGTCCAAAGACAAAGTTGGAGTACTGATCATTGATTTATGTTAGTTTTTATGGGATGTNCTTCATCCATCCAAACTCAATGAAATTTAATACCCTTTAATTGATTTTAAAGGTGAATCATGTTTGAAACTGTAATAGCGTTGATAGTCTTGGCCTTTACTTGGTGGTATTCCATTATAATAAAAAAGAATGGTAGAACTAATAATCTTTTACTACACCACAAACTATAAAGTAAATAGAAATATTTTGCAAAACATTGAGGTTGAAAATAGCTAGGAAAATAATTCTTTCTGTAATGCAGGGAAACTGTCATCTGAAATGTAGTATTAAGGGTAATGCAAGTATAGTGAGACTTAATGGAATTGGGTCTTAAGTTATGTATGGTGCCTTGGCTCAACTTCTTTATTCCAATTTTTTACTACTCTCATATTAAATTTCACAGCCTATAATCCACTTTCCTTTTTAGTTCATCATTATCATCAAATTTTTTGCCACAAATTTGATCAGTGATTATCCAAGAAACAGTGCATCTCTTTTAGTTCGACTAATAGCAAAAAGATTAAGCATCCTCCATGGGTCGATGTTTGTGACCTGACAACAAGGGCAATACCACCCTTGCTCAAATTTTTGCTCACTACAACTTATCTTTGATAATGCTGTGGATTGATGATTGACTCAAGCTTAGGAGGAAGATTACTGATGATTTTATGCTGAAGCATTAAGCAATGTTCTTGTAAACAACATAGATCAAATTTGCCTGATGAATTGTCATCAGTCTTTTTCTATGTTCATCTTGAATTTTTTTGTCTTCCTCAATACTGACCAACAGCAAACTATTTGAATAGACGCAACAACATCGCATTACTCGAACTTCTATGAATTTCCATTGCTGTATTGTTTTAGCTGTCAGAAAATGAGCAAGCAATTTGGGTGAGAGTGGGTGAGACATTGGAATAAAGCAACTTTTGCTTATATATCTACATTGAAAATGCATTAAAAGGCTAGAAGATTGTGCAGAGAAATTGAGTAATGAGTATAGATCACGAATAAATAGTTTCTTTCATTTTAAAATGTTTTGATTAATTGTAAAATAGATAGACATTTTAAGGTACTCTAGCAAATCTAAATTTAGAAAAGAATAGGGAAGTTTTAAAATTTATTTCATTATGTTAAGTGTATATTAAATGGCTAAATAGTAGCTCAATGTCATATATCTGACATTTGAATTTTTTCCCTGTAACAAGTAATTGAATGTTTGGTTTAGAAATTTTTATTTGTAGTTAAGATCATTGGGACAATTTTTATAAGGGCATTGGGGTGAATTTTGGTTTGTTCACAGTGTAGTGTGTGAGTAATTTTGAAAAAGCCTAAATCTAATTACTTTCCAAAGTTGCTTTTAAATCAAGCAGCTATGCAAGTTCTTAAACTGATAATATTTGCATAACTTATTTTTTGTGCTCTGTCTTTGCACTTTAATTATTTAGATGTAACTGCAGTGGTTTCTATTTGTATCTAGGTCTACTTTTGGGGTATGATGTTGTATGTTGGTGAAAAAGAGCATGGCTTTATATGCTCTCTTAGAAATGATAAAGAATGTAACATTTTGGTGAAGTGTCTGAGGAGTATCTTTGTGAGAGAGGATCTTTTCAAGGTGAATTTTTCTAATTTCAGGAGCGTGAAGGAGGTGGTGGAGGTGTAGGAGGTGGCAGAGGAGGTCGTGGTGGTCGGGGAAGCAGGAACTAATATCTCCACATAGAAGAGGAGAGCTTCCCCAGTAAAAGGAAGATAGTAGCTGGGGGAAATGGAAAGCTTTCTCTCCAATGCCTTTCATATACCCGTTCTCTTTGTCCTCCCCCAATAGTTTACATATGTGCATATGTGGGTTTGTGTATATATGCATATAAGTATGCATTTATATGCAAACACACATATACATACATACATAGATATACACATTTTTTCATTTCTCTTCTCTTTAGTGGCTGCATATGTATCACTTACAAAAAAGAATACCTTGTGAAGACACACACACACGTGCCAGACGGGCACTTCTCACACCCTTCTAAACCCCCAAGTGGTTTGCACCATCTCCTTTTAATTACCTGATGGCACCAAGCTGATACAAATTTTTGTGAGGATTTTTGATAGTATTGTAACAATAAAAGAGGAACTTTATTGCCAATTATTTTCCCAAACGCGCAATCCCATTCTCATAGAGGCCTGATGGACTTATAGAGCTCTTGTGTAGTCCCTGGATAACAGGAGCATGTTACAAATTAGCATGGATTGCTGTGTTCCACGTGTCCTTTCTGAAGTGCCAGAGCTTTTTTGGATGCCCTGGCAGTACCTTTTCCTTAGGAGCCTTTGGTGTGGAAGCTGGTATTTATTTATCCAGGATCCCTCCCTGCGTGTAAGGCAGAGTACTTGATAACTGAGTTGGAGCCATCTCTTTCCTTACAAGTTTTTCAGCCGATTTGGTGCATACTAAAATCCCTTTGCTACTTTCTTTTCCTCGAGTTTTGGTGTTTGGAGTGGCTTTGGACATACGGGATCTTTTGTCAGTGAAAATACTGGTGTTGTTCTCCCCACTCCCAACCTTGCGTCCACATTCTGTTGTACCCTCTCCTCCTCAAACCCAGTGAAAACTTTTTTAAAGACTGGCTGCATTGCGAAGGCCTCTCGGAATACTTTTCGTCCTTAAAGAAAAACCTCCTTTTATCGTTTCGAAAAAATATGTTTGTATCTTGCCCTCCTAACGATGTTTTACTATACAGCAAAAGAAGTCAAGCCAAAGTGTAATAGAAACATTGTTTGAGTGTTTGTGGTGCTTTCAAAGGACGGGGCAATGTGACGGGGTTACGCAAGTGGTTCGCTTTAATTGTGAAAGCAGTACATCGAAACACTATTATAAATGGGGAGATAGCTCTGCGCATCACGAGAACTAATATCTGGTTATTTTTTCCTCCCACGTAAAAGTAAACCTTGTCCTCTCACCCTGTGACTTGACCTCAGTGCAAAGGAAGACTTGAGTGGATTTTCCTAATTTTTCGGAAGGCAGTGAGTGAGAGAGATTTTTAGAATCCAAAAAGTTTAAAAATGCAAAGACGATTGGCCGTTAGCAACGAAGACTAGTTTTCAACTGGAGCGGAAGTGTAGAGTCATGAACAAATTCCTCATATTTTCGACTTTTTTCCATCAACAAACTCTCCACTGCTACCCGACATAAACCTCCCTTTTCCCTCCCTCCCCCGTAAGAAAAGATGCCTTTTGGTGGACTTAATCGCGTGATCTCCCTTATTCCCGTTTGACCTAGTTTATTTCCTTAGGTTTGGTGCAATGCGTGGTGTCGGGAAGTGTTTAAAAAAATATGGTTGTGCCGGTCAGACTTGGGATTTATTGGGGGATTTGTAATCGTGGCAGTTAGATTTTTTTTGGGTGTGCAAGTGTCATGCTGATAGTGCGCTCATGCATACGTACTTGTGTGTTGTAGTGTGCGTTTCCAGAAAGTGTCGCCGCTCCTTCGTGTGTGTGTGTTCGTGATTGAGCGTACATGCGTTTCACATTCGCGTCTGTTCGCGCATGCGAAACACATGTACGGAAATGTATGTATGTATAATCA
The DNA here is from genome assembly GCA_000376725.2 of Ladona fulva. Lineage (NCBI taxonomy): Eukaryota > Metazoa > Arthropoda > Insecta > Odonata > Libellulidae > Ladona > Ladona fulva. The sequence goes on along the minus strand of KZ308529.1, from coordinate 238,318 downwards.
GATTGTCCTTTAAAAAAAAGCCTTTATCGAATCATCGGTGGCCATCGGTGTTTAAAAAATATATCAATGGGGAAAATTGACTCTGTGCGTGTGTATTTAGATAAGAAAATATACTGCATAGGCGTATATAATATCAAGTGTAATTGACTATTATCTGCCCCAGATGAACTATCACCTCTTGTTTCTAAGTGTGATGTTTGGTTCTCTCACTGAGATCTGCTGAGATTTTTATTTTGGGCTGTCACCTTTGTCCTATGGCCCGTTTGGCCCTCTTTGGACCATAAATATTCGTAGAGGGAGAGTGGTGAATTTAACTATGTTGCACCCCAGATGACTATACTTAGCTGAAACTCACTCCTCGTCCTATGTGCCTGATTCACCACACTTTGGCAGATAAAAATCGAGCCACTGTATAAAAAAATCCCTTCATTCCCCTTCTTACTACACTCTCTTCCCCAATTCTTATGTGTGTTGCATGCTTGTTTAGGCTTCATAATCCCTCCGTCTTGTGTGTAACGCATCTTTTTCATTGACCGTGGATTTTAATGGAATGCTGTTAAAATAATTTGAGATAAAAGGATAAAAAAAGTAGACGAATTTTGAACAACCTTCTACTCTGGTTATGGTCTTTGACTACACACACACACATATATAAATATATATAAATATAAAATATGCCTAGAGAAAGTGAAATTCACCCATTTACTACTACTTTGTGTTCTAGTAACCAACTTAAAAATATCCCACTTGTCTGGTTCAACATGCAGTGCTTTGAAGTCGTGTAATGATATAATCTTTAACAAGGGACAGATGAAAGATGGAAGTGGGGAATTGGACAGAAGCTGTGTGCTTTATTTTCAACGCGTTTATGATGGGTGAGCAAGGGTGCCAGGTTTAGGCCAAGCTCTTTTTCATTACTTAGCAATTGATGACACAAAGAGTGATGAACGAACATAGTAGTGGGAAGGTTGTAGTGTGTACAAAAAAAAATTGATGAAAAAGTCGATGGATTTATTGGCGCCGACCAAATGTGATGATGGAATGAAAAGTGAAGTGGTGTCAAATAAAATTTAACCCAGTGTTATATTTTTTTTCATTTTTTTCCCTATACAGGTATGCTTGGGTGTGGTTAAAAGGAATTTTTAAAAGTGGAAGACATTTTTTTATTTGAGAAGTTAGAGCCAAAATACAAACATTAGGAAAAAGATTACTTCACCAAAAAGCTTTGAGTACTTGTTACTTGATCTGTACAGATAAACTTTTTTCAACAACCAGAAACCCCCAAGTGAAAAAGGACTCCCATGTTGAGGATTTGATCAGTTTTCCCTTGTTACGGAACGCAAGAAGAACTTTAGATGCAATTGTTACTTTTGTTGTGTTTACTTAGAGTTGAATATGAATCTATTTATTGATAAAAAAGCAAAAAGTAAATGCCATTCATGTAAAACGTTTTTTGGACAAATGGAAGTTCAAGACTGCAATAAATTATTTTAGCATCATAAGGGAAAGAGTTAACAAAAACTGTGAATACACAATACACTTCGTTTTTGAAAAAAAATAAGATTTGAAGAACTGAATTGATTTACTAACAAGTGGATCTTTCGTTTAAAAGTTGTATGGTGTGTGTGCGTGTGTTGTGGGTGTGCCATCGATTTCTATGCGGGATGAACGAGCAGGACTTCGGTAGAAGAAAATTTCTTAAAGCTGGCTTGGGCAGTTGAGTGCAGACATTCAAAATAGAAAACAACTTTGGCTTCTACATCTCACTTGGGCGCAAATTAAAAATTTTTGTTACAGTGTTTGGGTGCCAGTTTATGGTTTCACTCATCTGTGGGATTAGGGATTCATTGTAGAATGGAATTTATCACTCCACTGTCCCTTATTACAAGGGGAGCAAGTGGTTTGTAAATGTGAAAAATAATGATTCTGATTGGAGTGTGTGGGAGAGTCAAACTAGGTCCATTTTTTCCTGCCCCTACTTGAAACTTTTGAATATTTTTGTACAACTTGAGTTACTGATTATGGTACATGGATGTTTAATGACTTGGCAAGTTGTAATTTTTTGGTTTTGGGAAATGTGATTTCAAGTTATTCAATAAGAGGTTATTATCTGAGAAATTAAGTAATTGGGTTTTTCAAATCTGTGCATCAGTTAAAAATATTGGATTATGTTGAAATGTTAGAGTTAAATGAAATTTTCCTTGTGTGGCAATATGTGTTGTATATTTAAATGATTTTATTTCAGACATAATTGTCATCATGGTAAGGTGTTATTATTATGCTGCTGTATGTTATAACCAGGATTTTGGTATTGAGATCCATAGAATGGATGTTATGATGATTGTAACCCTAGGTACCCTTTTTGTGTAAAAAGAAGTTCCGTAAAGGTAGAAAAAATGGACTGAGTTTGGCAGATCCGACTAGTGGGAAAATGTTGATAGCTGAATAAAGCATCAAATAGAAAATTTTGTTGTTTCTCTTTTAAAGAAGGAAAACAAATTTAAACCTGAGTAGAAATTATTGGTTGGGGTGAATTTTCCTGAGATTTTAAACAATGAACATCCTCGTACATTAATTGCTCTTGGTTTCTTCTATTTGTAAACATTTTCATTGGAGGTACGTGGTGCAAAGATAATGGTGCTTTTCATTTGTTTAACGTTTGGTCGTGCTCGAAAATTTTTTTCTTGCTGCCTTGTTATTCCATAAGATTGATTTCAGCATCAAGTTGACGTGTACCTCCAGATAAGAAAATTCCAACTAGACGCCTTACGCCGACGTGTTAGATATATCGATGGCTCGGCTGACATTTCGGTTGTCATTTGTTGTTCAAGGTTTCAGTAATGTGGTATTTACGGTATATTAATAATTTCTTAGCCTTTTCTTTCAAATTATTAGGAAAATAAATCACTATCTATCTACTATGTAATTGCTGTTGTGCCAAAGTAACTATTTGTTTTCTAACTTCTGTTGAATACATTAGGCAACACTGTTCGAATCTTTGGAATAGCGTACGCGAGTCTGCCACGCTGTTAGGCTGCCGGTGATTTGGTAGTTCATGACTGCTAATAAGGTATAAACTCTGAATATATGTGGGATTCATAGCAGTTAATTCCTTATTTGATAGGAGTAACATTGATTATGTTAACATTAATTCTTTCTTTCTGTGGGAGCTTATATTGTTGTCCGTAGAAATACGTGAAATAACAGGTTTAAATTACGTTGCGATCTGACACAATGTATTATTCAAGGTAGGCATATATCAAGTGCCATAGTTTTGTTTCAGGAATCAGAATGATTAGCACACAGCTATCGAGGTCCAAGGGACTTCGTATGTCTACTGAAAAACAAGAAACTCTTCTCAAGTTAGCTATCCTCTCAATTGCTGCTATTCTCTGTAAGTTATCTCAGGAAGATAATACTAGTTTAAATTGACGATTTTGAATATTAATAGTATAATATTTTACATTATTGCATGTTTTCAGCCTTTGCGACACGCCTATTTTCTGTCCTGAGATTTGAAAATGTTATACACGAATTTGATCCGTATTTCAATTACCGGACTACCAAATTCCTTGCTGATGAAGGATTTTATCGGTTTCATAATTGGTTTGACGATCGAGCATGGTATCCTTTAGGGAGAATCATTGGAGGTATGTTGAAATAAATTACAAATTAGAGTTAAATATTTCACCATGTAATCAAGCAGGTAATTATATATATAGTTTTGTGTTTTAAGGTACCATATATCCCGGACTAATGATAACTTCAGCAGCGCTTTATCATTTTATGTGGCTTTTGAATATAACGATTGATATAAGGAATGTGTGTGTTTACCTCGCACCTTTCTTCTCAAGTTTAACTACCATTGTCACCTACCTTTTGACAAAGGAACTCAGAGTGAGTATAACTTGTGATTAATATATTTTTTGCGTCCATTGATATTTTATGGGAATTGATTTTGTATACGTTGAAAAATAGGATTCTGCGTCTGGTTTGGTGGCGGCTGCCATGATATCCATCGTTCCAGGGTATATTTCTAGATCAGTAGCTGGGTCATATGATAACGAAGGTTTGGTTTTATTTATTTGCTATGTTAACATACTCAGATTTAGTCTGAAATAGTGATGTAATCATGGTATTTTCATATCGACAGGAATTGCTATTTTTTGCATGCTGTTGACATACTATGCATGGATTAAAGCTGTGAAAACCGGAGCCGTCCTGTGGGCTGCACTCTCTGCTTTAGCATATTTTTACATGGTTTCCTCATGGGGTGGTTACGTTTTCCTCATTAACCTGATACCGCTACATGTATTAGCCCTGATGGCAACAGGTCGCTTCTCACATAGAATATATGTGGCATATTCCACACTCTACTGTCTTGGGACCATTTTGTCTATGCAAATATCGTTTGTTGGATTCCAACCTGTGCAGAGTTCCGAGCACATGCTTGTAAGTAGTTGATCTGAATTATTGATTTGTATCATTGAATTGTATGACCATTTTAGCTGAACATTATTTTAGGAATAGATTCAATTACATTCATCTTATCATTTTCTAGGCCCTTGGAGTGTTTGGATTATGCCAGTTGCATACATTTGTTGACTACCTTCGTAGTAAGATGTCACCGGAAGACTTCGAAGTTCTCTTCAAAGCTATGTTAGCTTCAGTAGCTGGTGTCACAGCTGTAGTTGGCGGAGCTTTGACTCTAACAGGTAATTAAATTTATTGTAAGAAAATTCTATCTCCAGTGAAAGGCATTGAAACATTAATATTCGAGATTCCCATTTAATTAGTTTGTTTTGCCTATAAGATCCTTGTTCTCAAGTTGAAGCATTACCTTTCTCAAATTCAAAAAATAGTGAAAGCGGTCTATTTCAGATAAAAAGGAAAGTTGAATCTCAGGAAAAATGCATGCAATGTAACTTGGAAGAACCTTTTCTGCACTAATCCTTTTGAATTGAAAATGAGTAATTTATTGTATCTCAGTGGCAAATCGGTTTAAATCAAAAACTGAGAGAGTCAGTTGGCTAATAAGAGTTGCCACTAAACAGTAACTGCAAGAGTAAATTTTACTTCAGTATGTGAGACCTTATTAAATATATAACCATTGCCTCTTCAATACAGCAGCACCTGATTATTAGCAATGGAGGTGTTGCCACGAATTTTACTTATGCAGAAGTATTTGTCTTAGTATTTTCCTTTGGTTACAGTTTCCTGACTTCTTGTAGTGTACTGATATTTTTTTGCTATAATTTGTTTACCTTGTAAATAAATTTTTAGGTTTTATGGAATTTAATAGTTGATAATTTTATGCCATTTTAAGATAAGATAGAATATAATACTTTAATTAAATTTAAAAATCTAAAGTTGAAGCTTAATCAAAAAAACTTGAATTAACTATTATTGAGATTATGGATTAGAAAAATATTGTAATAATTCCATTTTCATGATATACCTGTTACAATTCCCACTTTCTGTATACATTATTGCAGTTAGATAGTAGAATATATATTTTAAAATGTGCTATTAATGAATAGGAATGATCTTTTTGTAGAGTAATTTTTATGGTGGTCAGTTTTGGTTCCTTCTTGATATATAATTACAGAATTTCAACACTTCAGCAGTTAAATGTACTCGTTCTGTCACATCTGCAGTTTGAATAATAAATATTGAATTATTGCAGGCAAGATCTCTCCCTGGACTGGTAGATTTTATTCCTTGCTTGATCCATCCTATGCCAAGAACCACATTCCAATCATTGCATCTGTCTCAGAACATCAGCCAACTTCCTGGAGCTCTTTCTACTTTGACCTTCAGGTCCTGGTCTTCCTGTTTCCAGCTGGACTTTACTTCTGCTTCTCACGTCTTTCAGATGCCAACATTTTCCTGATATTGTATGGAGTAACTTCAATTTATTTTGCTGTGAGTAATATTTAAATTTTAGAATCCTATTTCTCTTTGGCAGTTTAAAACCCCTTGCACCCACCTACCAGAAGGTGGCTAGCTAGGTATTTATGTTATCAAGATTGGGCTAGTGAAACTCTAAATTAGTTTTTATATTTAAATTTATGTACTGACTCTGCAAGGCACCAGTTGTGTGTGTTTAAACACTATTATACCAATGTAACTGTAACTGCTATCAGCCTCTCTAATGCTTTGCAGAAAAAATTGCAAGAAGTAGTGGTCCATACTGGCAATTACTTCTTGTGACACTTTTTTTATTTTCTGTTGGAGTTTGTGGAAATATTTAAATGGAGTAACTGAATTAACTATCTTGTCAAAGATCTGTTGTGATCGATTTTTTGAATAGCTTCTGTTGGTTATCTAGTCTTCTATTCTTGGGTGTAACCCACCCTAGGAACTGTATCATAGCCAAAACACTGCTGTGACTGAAATCTCTTTTAATAACCCCTCTATATAATAAGTTACTGACAACAAATTTTAACCAGCTTCTTGTGTCAGAGTTAAGCTCATGCTATTCAAAACATAGTATCGTGGCAGATTACCAGCAAGTGGAAAACCTTCTTTCTTTGTACTCATACCATAAGATAGCATCAGAAGCTGGCTTCCAGAAATCACATAAGAAAACATGTTTCATATTAATACAAATAGTGAGGAAGCTCTGCTGAAGATGGAATATGGGACAATTTAAGTGTCCTTCAACTATCTAGGAAAAATAATATCACTATCAGGCAGGTGCGCACCCATGGGGTGGCTGACGTGCTTAAGCCCCCCCCCCCCCCAAAGTTTCTACAAATATCTTATTCTGCACCAAAATCTCAAGGATGTTATTAATAAATATTTTCATTCTTAAAATATTTCTTTAAAGACTATACTCTTATGATGAGATTCAATTATTTCACATACGGTAAATTGTAAGGAGTTCAAGAGATTATTGGTTAGAATCCTTAAGTTCAGTCTCCCAAGCAAAAATTCTGGATGTGGCCCTGCCGTCAGGACTGATATTGGTGCTAACTTGGTAGGACTCACCAAATTTCAAGGGGCATATAGGCCTATTACAATGAGAGAGAAGTGTAACATAACCATAATTCGTGACGCCATAAAACCCTTGCCTTTTCAGAAGCTTAAGGTGCAGATGGAATCATATCTCTCAGAGATTACTATAAAATTACAGAAATTGGAAAGCAAGATTGAGAAACGTTCTCGGAAAATTTAAACCTTCGGAGGCAATTTCGTGTATACTTTATAGAAGATAAATGCATTTTCTTTTTATTTCATATACAAAATGGGCTTTATTTATGCTGTTATTCACCATTATATAACTAGATGTGAAATTTGAAAAATGTAAATATAATTTCTAATTTTAATTGTCAAAATTGTAATTTAGCTTCAGTATCTCTCCACCAGAGATTTAATAATGGCAGTCAACATTAAATAGTATTTTCTTGCTTGTATTTCAGGGTGTGATGGTGCGTCTCATGCTGGTGTTGGCTCCAGTGATGTGTATATTGTCTGGAATAGCTGTGTCAGCAATGCTGAGTACATACATGAAACAGGTGGAACCGTCACCAAAAACCTATGACAAGAAAACAAAGAAATTTGAATCTAATTATGTAATGAAGAGCGAGGTAAGTTCTTATGTGCAAACGTAAAGGATGGCACAGTTAATGTTCCACATATTTCAATAGTCTTGACTGGTTTTGCTACTGCTGTAGCATCATCAGGTATGGAAAGTAAGAGTTTGAAAACTAGTTAGTGAGAAGAAACTCAACTACTTCAGCAGAATCTNGTTCTTATGTGCAAACGTAAAGGATGGCACAGTTAATGTTCCACATATTTCAATAGTCTTGACTGGTTTTGCTACTGCTGTAGCATCATCAGGTATGGAAAGTAAGAGTTTGAAAACTAGTTAGTGAGAAGAAACTCAACTACTTCAGCAGAATCTCTGCCTTTTCTCCAGAATTCAGGATCTAGGAATCTTTCCAGCTCTCCAACCAGCCATGTATTCCACCTCAATCCTATGCTTTTTTCCTTCAAAAAAGGACTTATCAACCTCAATTCCTGTGAAAAAAATTTCTCTGATGTGCTGAAACAGTCCTCTCCACCCTCAGCATTGATCCTATGGTCATTAGTGATCTCATAAACTAAAGGACTGACCATGGGTGGGGTGTTCCCTGTCTCCACTCATTGAAGAAACGAGTAAAAGTTCCTTGCATACTGCAAGCTTAATGAAAGATAGTTTAACTAAGGCATTACACACCTTTTGATCCACTCCGTCTTCCATACACCGAGTTCCATGCACCAACTACAATAACCTAAACGCATTATTCATAATACGTGCATACGAAATGTCCTAGCATCGAACCTGGGTCTATGAGGAAAAATATTCTTACAGCATACCATAGAAATCGGTATCTTCTATAGATGTAGCGAATTTCAACCTTCTACATGACCGGGAAATCCCGTAACGAATTTTTGAACATTCGGTCATTCGAATTGTCCTGGAATCGAACCTGAGCTTTTAGGGTAAAAAGCTTTATGGCATACAATAGACAATCATCAATTCTAACAAAACCGTGAATTGCAAATTTCTATCTTAATGGAAAATACCCTAAATGAATTCATGAACTTCAGACAGAAAAACTGCCCTAGCATCAAACTAAGGACCCTCGGGGGAAAAATCTCTAGGTATGCTATAGAGGAGTTTGCGCTCTATCGTTGACGTGAATTTGAACGTTCTATCATACCTACAAATACCCGAAATGATTTCCTGAAAGTTTTGCACTAAGAATTTACCTAGAATCAAATCTGGGGCCACTAGGGATAAATCTTAAGCGGCAAACGGAAGATAAAATCACTTTCTAACGATTCCATAAATTTCAACGTTCTATCTTTACGCTAAGTACGCTAAATGAATTTTTGAAAATGCGCTCAATGCATTCTTATGGGAAAATGGTCGTTTTTGGGGCCTCCTAGAATCGAACCCATGGTTCTTCCTTCTGCTTCGTCTTTAGTATCCTATATGTATATCTATATATATATATCCGGAGAAGCGTCTATATAAAGAGATATTTCTGGATCAATTTGAAGACAATTTATCCAGTTTTGGCAATCCTCTACTCAGCCACATTCTCTGTTGGTTGTGTTATGTTTATAATCTGTGCTTTACAAGGTGATATCCACCTTCTCAATCCTTTCCTTAGCTTCCTCAACTCCTTTCACCCTCTGATCTCTTTTACTCTTAAAACCAGCTCTACTGTTTCCTTAAATTTCTTTGGCCTTTTGGGAGGGAAATAGAGATAATTTTTGACCTCTATTTCCCTCCCCTCTGGTAAACCTACTTTTAACATCTTCTGTAAACCTTCAAATATTGACCATGCCATCTCTAACTTCTCCCCTCCCCTTCTACATGTCCTCCTTTAGTACCTCGTCCATAGACTCCAGCAATCACATCCTCTTTTACTTCCAAAATTTCCTTGAAAAGGCTCAATTCTATAAAATACATTGCCCTTAAAATAACTACAACCATAATCTCATTGAATGTTTACTTAACAAAAACTCGCCCCTGATCTCACCCTTCCCAAAAAAGAAATCACTCTATGGGAAAAAATTTCCTTCCTTGGTACCATCTCCTGCATTACTAACGTATGCCCCATTAAAACTGCTTTCTCATCCTTTTCACAATTGGAAATATCCTCCCCAACACCAAAGAATACAGGGATTTGTTTCTATCTGCTCTCCTACAGTGACAGTGATGTCAAATACATTGGTCAGAGCTAATGCAGTGTTTTAATTGGATTAGGTGAACACCAAGACTGCCTTTCAAGTAAATGATCGCCTCCTGCTTCCTCCTTTGCCCTCCATCTCCTGGACCATGGGCACAATAGCAATTTCACCACCAAATGTCTTCTCTAGGAAAGAAGAGAATAATGATTAAACTTCCTAGAAGTGATCGAAATATAAGACTTTATCCTATGGTCATGGATTTCTTTCCAATGAAGGATGAATGAATTTCCTTTTACCTCCCACCTCATCTGTTTTCCCTAAAGGGTCTTCCTTAACCTCCAACCTACCCTCCCCCTCTCCTCTTTGCCATATATTCTGTGTGATCTTACTTTCTATACCTGATGATACTACTCTGATAGCAAAATAGGTTGGGAGTGTTAAAGCATATGGGAAATTTGCATATTTTTCCTTTGTGCCACGACCTTCAAAAAAGTAACTTCTGAACATATTGATTTTATTTTATTGTAAAGCAATATTAATGCTATGAAATATGTGATATTGTTCTCTCCAGTAGAAGCAATTTGACTTTAAATTTGAACTGTACTGGTATTGGAGAAATAATGCTAAATATTCATAAATTGAAGTCTTTTGACACAGTTGTCTAGTATGTTTTAGGTGGTATATTAAATTTTGACTTACTTTTTACTCACTTTCTCTATCAAAAGTAACCCTAAATCCAGGAAGTAATTTTACTGTTTAGTTTTAGCAATGATTCTTGTCAATTTTTGTGATAGTCTAAGAATACAATGAACTCTTAATTATCTGGGCTAATCTCAGTGGAAGAATGCCCTAATGATCAGAAAACATAGAATCATATTTTATGTAAATAATTATGTATTTTGTAAATATTTCCTGAAGTTAGTTGTGTTGATTTGTTATGGCGTACGTCTTCCTGTATATAACTGTTAATTTGTTGTACTTTATTGTTTGGAATTCANATTTGTTCACATCTCGATGAGTAGTTTGGTTCCAATGTTATTGTTGAAAGCTAGAAAAAAAAGTCAAAATAGAAGTGCAAACCCTTATGGCTTTTATCTCATACAAATTAGCCATCTCATATTGTTACCTTGTTGATTGAAAGATGAAAAGTAGTACACATTCAATTGTTTCATAGACTTTACAAGAGTTTTCTTCCCCAAACTGTGGATCTTTTTGGCTTTGATAATGTCAGTGTAGTGGTATACTGAAACTGGAAAAAGTCTTACAGCTATCCTGCTGGTATTAGAATGAAAATGCATTGTGTTTTTTGTGTTTGAATTTTCAAGTACTGAAAATATTGACGAAGAATTAAAAGTAGTGCATGGATAATCTACAAACAGGATAATTCACCCGCAGATAATTAGCAGTTCACCGTATTGTTTTTCGAAGAATTAAGTTTATATATTTTTTAATTTTCACTTCCCTTAATACTCTTTGATTGCATAACTAATTTTAGTATCTTTATCCAAATTTAAAGTATCTGTAATGTTTTATCAACAGATAGCCATATTGTTTGTGGGAGTTATGTGCTGCTTCCTTGTATCCTACACATTCCACTGCACCTGGGTCACCTCTGAAGCCTATTCTTCTCCTTCAATTGTTTTGTCCGCACGTTCTCATGATGGATCAAGGATCATTTTTGATGACTTTAGGGAAGCTTATTACTGGCTCAGAATGAATACTCCTGAGGTTAGTGTATTTTTAATTTTATAATTTTTATTGTGAATTTTACTACTACATAAATTTTACTCTTTATTAATGTAATGGCTTATTCTTACTTCACTGGAACAGTGCATTCTGATAGAAATTTAAATTTTATCATAATATATTTGATTATATTTACAGTAAAAGTGTAGAAATGTGTTTGAGTGTTTATAAATATGCTGGGCCATGCATATGGGTGAGACAACTTGGTAACTCAAAACGTGTGCTAAAATGAATGTTATTTTTTTTTACATCAGATTATTTATTTTAAAGAAAAAACTAAGTGCGAGAGTAGTCCCAAACTAACTAAGAAAACAAAATTAGGAAAAAATTTCTTTATTTCTCAACATAGTTTCCTTTTAATTCAATAGACTTTCCTCAGCGATGGTCAGTAGCTTCAATACTCTGTTTATAGTGAAAACTGTTGAACTCCTCATAATAACCATTAACTGCAGACCCCACCTCTTCATTGTTGGCAAATATTTTACCACGGAGGCATTTTTTTCAAGTTTGGAAAGAGAAAATAATCTGAGGCGGCCAAATCTTGCAAATAGGGTGTGTTAGGAAGCAATCGAAACTTCAACTCATTAATTTTGGACATTGCAATAAAGAATGTGTGAACTGGTGCATTATCTTGATGAAACAACACTTTTTTTTACCAATTGTGGCCATTTTTTCTTGATTTTTGTCAGTCAAACGCTGTGGTAAGTTTGCGTAATACTCGTTGATTTTTTTCCTTTTTGAAGATTATAAATAGAATTATCCCTCATGCATCCCAAGAAAACTTACACCATAAGCTTGCCAGCTGATGGAACTGTCTTCACCTTCTCTGGAGCTGATTCTCCCCTTGCAGTGCGTTGTTTTGACTGTTCCTTCGTCTCAGGTGTGAAGAGATGGACCTGTGTTTCATCCATGGTTATGAATGAATGCAGAAACTTGGCTTTATTGCTGTGAAACATCGCCAAACACTTGATTGAAACATCATCTGGTTTTTGTTCAATTGTGAGGAAACACGGCACCCATCTCGTGCACAGATTTCTCATGTTTAAATTTTCAGTCAGTATGCAATGTACAGCACTTTTTGAAATGTCTCCCATGTGTGCTAGTTCGCCCACTTTCAGTTGACAGTCATCCAACACCATTTTGTGAATTTTCTTCACCATTTCTGGTGTGGTCACCTCATTTGGTCGTCCACTGCGATTTTTGCATTGGCAGCTTGATACTAAACAACGTAGCATCTCAAAACTTCAAACTTAAGCTTTTAAAGGTTTGTACTTTTGACCATAGTAATTTTTTTCAAATAACAATCACCATCTATATGTCATGTCAGGTACTTCTGGGACTATCCTCTTTGGGTATGCTTGGTTTTCTCTCTTTATTTCTTGAATGACTTGACTGAACACAAGTGACTTGAATATAAAGGAAAAGGCACCATGTCACATTTTGCTTCAATGGCAAAATTGCTCAGCTTGACTTTTTAAGTAGGTTAGCATAAGTATACACATACTGAGTTCTCTATGTATGACTTTTTGATACTTATTGAGCATATTAACTACATTATTTGCTGCTAAAAAGCAAAACTTTAAAAAAAAATGGAAAAGAAAGGTTGCTGCTCCTAGTAGATGCAAGTAATTGGTGAAGAAATGGGTATAGTATTAAAGATGATTTGGCTGATATACTGTATTGTTGAATGAAGGCCTCTTAAAGTAGTAGCCAAGGAAACTTTATGTGGTGGAACAATAAAATTAAAGGATTACATTCAACAAAGGTCGCGTAACTACCTTTTTTGAATGTCATCCTTTCTTTATAGCAGTTGAAAAAATAACCGTCAAGCACCTATTTCTAATAATTTTTAACCCCTTTATATCCACCCCAAAAAACTCCCAACCTCCTCACCTTACCAATGATTACATATAGCAAATATTTAACCAAAAACAGATCAGATGGCAACATTGTAGACACCAAAAGAAGCTAAAGCAAGACAAAGGGTAAAATGTGAAAATTGTTTGACAAACTTTTATTTCTGGTTCTTCATGTTTTCTCTCTTTTCATTTTATGTTTTAATATGTGGAAATTTCGTGATCTATGGCATATACTGTAATGTATGTTCTGTTAATTTTAGATGTTTTCAGTGATTTAACTTGTTTCCCCTTTGATAACTTTTAGGATGCTAAGGTGATGTCTTGGTGGGATTATGGATATCAGATAACAGCAATGGCAAATCGGACAATTCTGGTGGATAATAATACTTGGAATAACACGCACATTTCACGAGTGGGTCAGGCAATGGCATCTTCAGAGGAAGCAGCTTATCCAATAATGAGGGAGTTGGGGGTGGATTATGTTCTTGTCATCTTTGGAGGCTTAACAGGATATTCATCTGATGGTGAGATTCTGCTCATGTTTACTACTATTTACAAATGTTCAAATATATTTATTACATTTGTTCACATCTCGATGAGTAGTTTGGTTCCAATGTTATTGTTGAAAGCTAGAAAAAAAAGTCAAAATAGAAGTGCAAACCCTTATGGCTTTTATCTCATACAAATTAGCCATCTCATATTGTTACCTTGTTGATTGAAAGATGAAAAGTAGTATTTAGTATTATTAATTACTATTGGAAATTTTTAAGGCATTGCTGTTTTGGTTTTTCATAAAACTGCGATCATAAGTTTTTCTTTATTTTCTTTAAATTGTAAAGTTTTAGTAAATGATTAATTTTTATTGATAGACTATTAATTCAATTGAATAATCCTGACTGAAAACGCTCAGTTTTCTAGTCTGTATATTTCTCCCAATTACTTCATGCAAATATAATTTGTTTTGATATACTATTAAAAATTTACATCTACCAAATTAATGGATTGAGTCTGTATCGTTTAAATTAATGGATGTTATGAAATAATGGTAGGGAATATATATGCATGGTTAACATTAATAAAAAAAGTCAATCACTTCCAAAATTGCTCTCTTAGTAAGCAATTAAAATGTCCTACCGTCTTATTTATTTGTCATGAATCATTGTCAAATTTATTTAAAGCTACTATTTTTATAATTTTCCATCTGAGATATTGTATACTTTTGGTTTTAATTCATTTTTTATTATAATTTACTTATCTTTTCAGATATAAACAAATTCCTGTGGATGGTGCGAATTGGTGGAAGTACTGAAAGAGGACAGCACATCAAAGAATGGGATTATTACAGTCCAGCTGGAGAATTCAGAGTGGACAAGGAAGGCTCTCCAACTCTTCTTAATTGTCTCATGTATAAGATGTGTTATTACAGATTTGGACAGGTTTATACTGAGGGAGGTGAGTCATAAATTAAAGAGAAAGTACAATTTTTATAGCACAATGTATTGATACATCTTGAGATCCTGAATGAGATTTATTGGTGTTATAACTTTATCATTTTTGTCTACAAATGAATGAAGGGAATAATTTTATGTTTGTAATTCCATTTTTATTTTATATATTGCTATATTTTTCTTATTTTACTGAACTAATGAGTATTACTCTGCTGGTGAACTGCCTAATTTTTTTTATCAGAGGCTAGATCTCATCTCTTACTTCTGAATTCACTTTTTTTTGCCTTTGCCAAAGGAAAATCTTGTTTTACCCTTATTCCGGTGTATTTTGGTATTATTTTGATTCTCACTGTTTTTCATTTGAATTTCATATTGAAAAACAAATGTTAATAGTTAGTATGAAGTATTTTTTATTTTGAAATTAAATCATCTGAAAAAGTAGAGATATTGCAGTCCTGATGATCAATGTGGATATTTTGATTATTTCTCTGAATTGACAGAAAGCTCTACTGTCCTTTCTTACAGTTGGGAAAATCTTATCTGAAGATTTTATAGTATGGATGAAGTATAAAGTATGTGTCTGAAGAAAGGGCTACAATTTTTTGTTGATGTAAAAATCACTATCAAAGTTCAACTCTTTCAAACATAACTCTTCAGTTATAAATGTAGTCTAAAATTATTTAATGGTTAGATTTACAACATTATTTTTCATAGATTACATTTAATGCTTTCATAGTTACATTTATAAATTGACATAGATAGTTAAATAGAAAATCATGGAGAATTCACGATGTAAAGGATTCAATGAATATTTAAATAATTCAAAATATTCTTGGAATATTCATGAAGTTATTTTGTCTAAGTGTATAATTAATCAAATAAATTCATATACCAAATTATTTTGAAAATATTAATGAAGTTTAATGGTTTATTAGATGCTGTCTGGAAAAGCCAATACATTTTATAATAAAATATATACATTATATAATAAAAGTTGAGTTGCTGGTCATGTCAAAGGTCATTCGCCATTTATCAGTGTGTTAACCTTATGTGAGTGGTTTTGGCTTAGTGAAATCTCATTCAATAATTTTTGTAGCTATCCTTAGCATAAATATTATACAAGTGATTGAAATTCTTGTTTCTTTTTCTTCAAAGGAAAACCACCTGGGTATGATAGAGTTCGTAGTGCAGAAATAGGAAACAAAGATTTTGAGCTGGATGTCTTAGAGGAAGCATACACTACGGAGCATTGGCTTGTTAGAATCTACAAAGTAAAAGATCTACCAAACCGCGGTGTTTAGAAGAAAGTCTGAGAATTTTCACTACTGTGATGAACGCTGACATGCCAGTGAAAATAATAAGTGGAAATCAACTTTCCTAAGTGTTTCATGGTTTGGGAAGATCTCTAGAAAGGTTACCGTTGGCATTTTAAATGAAGGCATCGTTATATATTTTTCACATTGAAAGAGTGATGTATTAAAGGCATTTTTGTATGTGAATTTTTTTGTGAAATCCTAGGAAAATTTTGCTAATTTTGCACACCCTGTAGAAAGTTAAGCATTTCCCTTTCATGACATTGTTTTGGTGGCTCAAGTGTTTTTGCCTCCTTTTTGATTTTATTTGTTACTGATTGTACTCAGATTTTGTTAAAATACACATGGATATTTCCACAATAGATCATGTGTTTAAATTTTAAATCTGTTGGAAACGATTTTATGGTTTTGAGAATTTTAGGAATTTTGGTAGCTAGGTTTTAAAGAGCGCATATGAGAATAATGTTATCCAAACAATTTAATATTAAATTTTTTGTGAGGTAGTGTAAGAATCCTTGCTCTTTTTTCAATTACTGTTATTGAATGTTCCACTCAATGTATGATCCCCTTGAATTTCTTTCATTCTGAGTGTGTATTTTCTGTTCAGATGGGACATTGTTCTCGTATCACTTAAATCTGTTGAGTGTTACCTTAATAGGAAATTGTTTTGGTACTGCTACATTTCCATAGTGATTTGTGTGAATGATCTGGCTACTTTTTTAATGATGCCACACTTTGGTGAATTGTAAATCCTTCAGACAGCTTTGACGATTATGATTTGTAGCCAGGATACTTAGTTTGTTCTGTATATATAATGATTGTGATGGGCATTTTATGCAATTTTGCAGAACATACTGTGAGAAATTCTCCTTGGTTACAGGGCTAAAGAAATAGATTTTTGATTGGGGAGTAATTACATTTAGTCTATTTTAACTCATAACAGATTTTTGAGTGCTTATGTTTTTAATTTTTATCATGATGACATAGTTTCATCTTGAGTTTTTAAATTTATCTAATTGAAGAAATCACCTCAGGCCATTTAAATAACATTTTTAATGGTCAAAAAAGTGTATATATTTTTATTTGCTTTGGAAATCTCTGCTATTTTATAAATCAGTCAAATTATGAGGCATGGTCTTCCTACTCTAAAATAATTCAACTATATCTTTCCTTGATTGGAGCGCTAAGAAAAGTTTAGAGCTTTACAATTTCCTAAAATGATTCCCTATGGTAAGGTTTCTTCAATGTGTGTACAAGTTCCATCCAGTTTTTCTCAATGGGATTTTTATACTGGATTTCCTCACTCTTGTTTAACTGTTGAATCAAATATGTTTTGTGACTGGTGTTTCTTTTGGAAGGAGTTGTTTTCACAGTATCTGTGTGTTTGAAACTCCAAATGGAAGGCACTCGGGTAATTACCATTCAACTCCTTAATTGCAGATTTTCAAGCAGAGGTGATGAAAGTTTTTTACTACAAGTCTGATTTTTAAGTCATGAGATGTGATGTAAATATCATGAAGAATGATTTTTATCTGGTCAATGTATTTGAATCCCTTTATTGAGCTCACTGCCAGTCTTGAAATTTAATATCAAAAATGTGATTTAAATTTCTCTAATACTCGAGAGCTACCATAACATAAACCATGTTTTGGCGTGCCAAGCAGGTGCATATGTTAGGAAACGCACATGGTCTGTTTAATGTGTGTGAGTGACAGTTTGGGAATTGTCTTAGGTTGTTCAGCTGATGATTCTAAGCTGAAATTTTGTCCTCTGAGCATAATTTAAATATTGGAAAATTTTCATTCAATGTGTATGAAGAGGTTCAAACTTTGCATAGTCGTGTGAAATAAACTGTGTGAATGGACTGACGCTGAAATGTCACAGCATTAGCATGCCTCTGCTAAGGACTGTCTATGTTGATAATGTGCATTTTTTCATTCATAAGTAATTTCTGTACTTCTGAATGAAGTTTGAGGTCATCGTAAAATGTATGATGCATACACTTCATGGTTTTCCCTGGTGAATGTTGGCTAATTAAAAATGGAAATAAAAATACACTAGTGTTGTTCAGTCATTCTCTAGAAATGTCATAAAAGTTGGAAGAAGATTTTTCTACTGAGCTGATGTTTGTTTTAGGAAGGAAAGGTTCCAGGTATGAATCAAGTGAGCACAGTATCTTAAGAGCTGCAGGAAAGGTAGGGATACTGGCTAATATATATTATGAGGATTATATGGGAAAGTAGAACATTGCCAAATGACTGGAAGAAAGGAAAAATTGTACTTATCTTTAAGAGAAGATTTCTCACTGCTCAAATTTTTTGAAGAATTCAAGACAAGGTAGAAAATGAAAGAAGAATGCAATTTAATAATGTGTGAACAGAAATGGGGCTTTCGGCCAAGCCCAGCAACGAACCTTTCACCTACATTTGCTATAAAAGAATGAAAAAAGAGATATTCAAGATTGAAGGAGGATGCCAGATAGCCATGATCATGAAAAAATTTCTAGCCAAATTATAAAAACTATGAAAAATGTATTTTCTATAAGGCTTTTTGGTACCTAATGGAAGACTTGCTGAAAGGTTTCTGATATTATCCCTTTTGATATTCAATATTCTTGAATATTAATTGTTTAATTATATTTACATTCAACATCAATAGAATTGTAGAATGTAATATTAGAGTATGCAAAAGAAAGTGAGGGAATATAGAATGATTAAAGCGATTTATCTGATATGTAATACTTGAAGAGTACTTTTAATTCTTGTAATTTTTTTCATTAGTTTTACGATAACATTTCCATAATTAACCATTACATAACACCAGTATATATGCCTCAATCTGGATTTGGACTGTAGACCTCAGTATCTGTGCTCAAAGAGTTGGAAATAAAAACATATATCCTGGCATATTCCGTCTGTCCTATGCCTCTAGAGCTACTGCCATTTACTTGTAAAATATGGTATGGGACATTGAGTGTAGAACGTTCTCCATCCATTCGTGAACGACGATGAGGTATCGTTTTCGGCCTCCCGTCCCATCGTGTTTTGAATACCTTGGTACCGCATCGACTATGATGACGTAATATCAGGCGCCTTAAGTTTCGTTTGGCAAAATATGAAAATAACAGTTGGCTTCAATCGAATTTTCTGAATAACCTAGCGATTCTATTTCGATGTTCCACTTTTTTTTAATGCGTTGGGTGTAAAATGTACGCAGTTTTAAAAGAAAAAAGATTTCTTACATTCATTGAAGATAGGTTTCGTGAAGTTAACCTCACCAATGTTCATCATGCTAAGGTCATCGTTTCTTTGGATTTCATCCTTAGCTTAATATCAGCGATCAACTGGCAACTGGGAGAGAAACTACGTAATCAGACGGAGCGCGTTTGAGTAAGTAGAGAAAAATTATGTGACTCATACTATTTCTATACAGCTGTATTAGTAAATAATAACTGATTAAGGTCTTTTGAGAGATTTTTATGAAACTGTGTTGGGTCACTCCGCGACGTCGCTTCGCAACTTACTTGTTTCTAATTGTTCCTTCCCCTACATATCTCATTTTTATAAATGGGCAAGTTAAAGAAGTAAATCAAGCACACCTTATTCATTAGAAAATTCAACTTGAAAACTAGAGCCAACAATTCCGGATATTAACAAAGATCGAAGAATGTAATGCAAGGCTAGTGTGAAGATCTCAGAAAAATTTTGATTTCTGTTGTAAGGCTTTAAAAAAAGGTTCGAATTCTATTGTTATCTAATGCTATTCAAAGGTGTCGACCACTTTCGACTCGGCAACGGGGCATAGTGCGTCATATATGAGTTGACTGAGCAACTTACAAGGAAAATAGCTGCAGATAGGGAGGTATTAGAAAAATTCGCTTATCCAAGGAAATGAAATGATTCATGACTGATTCCTGGAGGTTGAAGAGGACCCACAGAACGGGTATAAAGCTACCTTCTCAACCGTACCATCAGCACAAGGGCGGATTTAGGAACTCTCCAAGAGGGATTGGGGATTTAAGACAAATTACTTATGAACGTCTCTCCAATCAACTTTTTCAATGCCATATTGTCATCATAATTGTTGTAGATGTATAGTGATCGTGAAAACCTTCACAATGTGATTTCAATTCTAACTCTTCGTCAGATCTTAGGTGGATTGCTTGTGTTGCAATGTCACCAAAGGCGGGAAGGGGGGTGATCGTCCCACCCCGTGGATCGGCAAAAGCATCCGGTAAATTTTCGAACAAAATCGACGTACAAAATTCATGGAAAAAATGCGTCAGCAGCGGAAGGCTTCCCCATTTCATATAAATGTTTCTTAATTGCTTGAAGACATATCAGGTTGCTCTCTTGCTCTAAGGTGAACATCATTTCAAATGTTATGATAAAAGACAAATTTAGAATGAGTTAAGATGTATAGATGACGTATGTGCCTGAATTTTTTTCGTAAGAGTGACAAGGATGTTTTTATCAATCATTTCATTTTACAGGCGGAAATGGTTGAGGAAACCCGGAAAAGCTTCGGTAAAATATTTNATTTCAATGTTTCGTCGCGAATGGCCAAATCACTTTACCATTTCTACGTCCCTGCCTGCCAGGTCAATACTCGCAAACATTCGCCAATCCCGGATATGATTTGAGGAGGATATCTTCGCTGCCCGAGATATCAAAATATGTGCCATCGTAAAACACAAGCGGTTCATGTTAATATAATTTAACGATGAGAATTCCTAATCGAAAAGGTTGAAATAATTATGATATCTAATTCCAGTATAATTTAATCATCCTTATATAAATGAATCGAATAGGAGGAAATAATTCTTGCATGTAAAGTCTACAAATGAGTATTACCACTTAAAAACCATTCATTAAAAAATCAATAAAAACATCACCATTAAGATTTAAACAACATTTATTATCCGGGATCGTGCGTCAGTGTTGCTAAAAAATAAAAGAAAAACAAGAAAATGTAACATTCCTATGTTCACTCAGAACATGAATTATCAATAGAGCTTGATTATTATATTATTTAACCATACATTTCTCTTACAGAAAAGGGAAATGATATCCGTCTCACAGTTAAAAACTTTCTCTGGAAAGTTGTCATCTTCGTATTACTTCTCTAAAAGGAATCATAATTTGGGCGTTTTCCTCGTTCATTTCCATTAAGCATTACCATTTTTATGGTAATATATTCACATTTTGTTCAAATAATTGCACTGTGAAGTTGATGGTTATCACTTAACTTGTGTTTATAGGTTCCAAGCCTGTCTCAATTTAACTTCAAAATAACACTAAAGTACGAACTGAAAAATGGCACCCCGTTGTTGAAATTGGTATTGGGTGGCATAGTTACTGAAACAACTTCACGAACGAGGAACGAGGTGTAGATTTTCCTCTTCGGGATCTGTTGCCTCTAAGTTCGGAAACCATTTCGCCCTCCATGGATGTCCATGGATTGGAGACGAAATGGCTATGAAAATGGGAGGGGAGCCGATGGTTAATAGCTCCGGATGGATCATCTCTTAGGGATGGACCAGGAAGACGCAGGTCCTATTCCAAGGGCGTAGCAAGTAGCGTGCATGATGTAATTCTGTTCATACGTTCCGCTGAAGATAAACGCTCGAGGGCCTTTGGCGTACACGGGAACGTCCTCGCCTCCGTGGGTCTCGCTGGTCATAGGAACAGTCGAGGGGTAGCCGTAGCACGCGTCCAAATTACGTACCCCATCAAAATATAATTTAGACTAATTTTGGATCGACGAAAGTATTTTCATATTTTTTCACATGGATCCTTCTTTATGCAATATAGAGATTATAATGTATTTTTATTACTACATTATTTTCTACTGAGACAATTTAGAACGACATCATTTCACAAATTACCATTTTAATATTCCATGCGTTTATGCAATTTTAAAAACATTGACTTTGGCATTAAAGGCTTTAAAAGTGTAAGTCTTTAACTCGTTCCAAATTAAATGGCCGAAAAGTACCACTCATACGGAGGGTCCATTAAATTTAAGGACACATTTTTGGGAATTTTTGAAGTACAGAACCTCGAAACAAAATCACCATACCTGTCCCTCGCTACCTCCAATACGATTGAGACTTTTAGAAACTTCGGAAGTAAAAGAAATTCATAGGTCAGCCTTCCACATAACTACCGATCGTGGGGAAAGAGATAAGGAATTGCTTCAATGTAAATAGATGTATTACATAAAAGCATCCAGCCCTAAAATATCTCTTTAATAGGAAAATGAATTGCAACGTGAAGATTTTCAATGACTCAGAGCTCACCAACCGCTGCAGCGCGCTGGTAAGATCGTATTCGACTAATTCTGATATGATATTTTCTCCTTCCAAAGGGAGGTAATAAACTATTATTTATATTTTTCGCATTTTTCATTCTTAAAAAAGCTTGCATTTCGTTCGAAAAAAACTTTTCTGCCCATATTCAAGGTTGTGGAAAAGGTTATGGTTAAGTTGAGGCTAAGGTTTCGGGTGTAAAATAATGAGATGTTTTCCAAAGTCAAGGTATTTACCCAGCAATACAATTACACTACATTCCTAAGTGTGCACGATTTAACACACTTTCTCGATATTTTGTTAGTTTATGAATAGAGGGGCCCTTGCAATTTAGTTCGTAGCTCTCTTTGCGCCACTGGGTATCACGTTCTTCCAACTCTCCATTGGTCCGATTGCGATAGTATACATTTGCTATAGGAGTACTTTCTTAGATCCATCCGATTTGGAGTGGACGTGGCGAACGCAAAATATGAGTTAGATTTTTATTCCCTTCTTGCGATAGCTTCATCGATATCCAATTGAAGCCTTTGTTACCTTAAATTCCTTTCCTACTAGTTGCCAAATCCAGAATTTTCGTGGGTTTATTCAATTATAAAACTGTTTATAACCACACAATTTCTTTTACGAGTAAGCAGAAAAGGGCATAATTAATTTTTATTCTTGTCATTTTGTCTGTCTAAAACCACAAACTTCTTTCACACGTAAACAAAAATGGAAAGTAATAATTTTGATTCCTGTCATCATTGATTAATTTATTCGCGCTGATGAGCAAGCGTCCTCTAAAACATTCGTTTGTCTACTCCGTCTACAGCGAAAATATCTTCATTGGTAGAATCACCCGTTAGGCGATCGCATAAAGATTCGCCTCATCTTAATTCCTTCCTAGCCTCAAATTTTACAAGTCATTCGCAAGGCAGCAAATATTTTCTTATAGAGAAAGTGGAAGCATATTGGGCTCCCGGATAGCCAACGCGTGGGCAACGCGTTCGACTTCGGTGAAAGTGGTCCCGGGTTCGATACCCGGTGGGGACCCACGTGCGAAATGACCTCAGCTGTCGAAGCTATTTTAACAATGCTACTTCTACTACTGGAACATTATCCTCTCCTAAGAGATAATAACAGAGGGGCATAACCAGCTTCAAGCTTCTAAAATTATAATGGAAATAAATTTTCTTGTACTCTTCCACAGCAGAAGCGCTTTGTTAAAAGGTTTTGTTTTAAGGAAAACACGCCATTTAACACAGAGCGCTATCAGTCTCTTTGCAAGAAATTTCCTTTACTTCCACTCTCTTACCGGCGAGAAATTGCTGATGTCATTTTTTTAAAATTATTACTGGAGAATCCCTAGACGCTTCAAGGCTAGTTGAACTTGTGAATTTCAATGTTTCGTCGCGAATGGCCAAATCACTTTACCATTTCTACGTCCCTGCCTGCCAGGTCAATACTCGCAAACATTCGCCAATCCCGGATATGATTTGAGGAGGATATCTTCGCTGCCCGAGATATCAAAATATGTGCCATCGTAAAACACAAGCGGTTCATGTTAATATAATTTAACGATGAGAATTCCTAATCGAAAAGGTTGAAATAATTATGATATCTAATTCCAGTATAATTTAATCATCCTTATATAAATGAATCGAATAGGAGGAAATAATTCTTGCATGTAAAGTCTACAAATGAGTATTACCACTTAAAAACCATTCATTAAAAAATCAATAAAAACATCACCATTAAGATTTAAACAACATTTATTATCCGGGATCGTGCGTCAGTGTTGCTAAAAAATAAAAGAAAAACAAGAAAATGTAACATTCCTATGTTCACTCAGAACATGAATTATCAATAGAGCTTGATTATTATATTATTTAACCATACATTTCTCTTACAGAAAAGGGAAATGATATCCGTCTCACAGTTAAAAACTTTCTCTGGAAAGTTGTCATCTTCGTATTACTTCTCTAAAAGGAATCATAATTTGGGCGTTTTCCTTGTTCATTTCCATTAAGCATTACCATTTTTATGGTAATATATTCACATTTGGTTCAAATAATTGCACTGTGAAGTTGATGGTTATCACTTAACCTGTTGTATATAGGTTCCAAGCCTGTCTCAATTTAACTTCAAAATAACACTAAAGTACGAACTGAAAAATGGCACCCCGTTGTTGAAATTGGTATTGGGTGGCATAGTTACTGAAACAACTTCACGAACGAGGAACGAGGTGTAGATTTTCCTCTTCGGAATCTGTTGCCTCTAAGTTCGGAAACCATTTCGCCCTCCATGGATGTCCATGGATTGGAGACGAAATGGCTATGAAAATGGGAGGGGAACCGATGGTTAATAGCTCCGGATGGATCAACTCTTAGGGATGGACCAGGAAGACGCAGGTCCTATTCCAAGGGCGTAGCAAGTAGCGTGCATGATGTAATTCTGTTCATACGTCCCGCTGAAGATAAACGCTCGAGGGCCTTTGGCGTATACGGGAACGTCCTCGCCTCCGTGGGTCTCGCTGGTCATAGGAACAGTCGAGGGGTAGCCGTAGCACGCGTCCGCTGTAACGAAAGAACGAAAGTTAAGTACGAGCTTTATATTAGCATTCTTACCATGAAAGAGAATAATGTTTACAACTACATAATAATTACACCATTGGTGTGGCAGTGGGCGTAACAACTCCGATATTCCTATCTATTTATATATTTATTTAACTNCTTTATAGGCTTTCCTAACTTATTGATTGTGTAAATTAACGAGAGCACTCACCGAAAATCGAGTTTCCACGCGGCGAATAGCCAGATATGGTCATAGTGTGGGAGTGATCCGCCGTCACCAGCATCAAAGTATCCGTTTCGGAAGTGGCTGCAGAGACGACAGCCACGGCTTCAGCCATCCTAATATTACAAAAGAAAAACATGTATATCCTTCAACCAATAATATATATGATACAAAAAATAATAATGCAGTAAATACTCAATAATTCAATATAAAACATAAAGGGGTCATAAAAATGATAGGTACCCTTAGGTAGGCATTGAATGAAGGAGAAATAAAAGAAAGACGGCGTGACCATTATGAGAAGGGCGTTATACATTGGTTTGGACAAATGGAGAAAGTGGAAAGAATGGAAGCAGAATGAATAATAATAATATAGTGTTTGAGGAGAATGTGATTGATTCTTAATGGAGAGGAAGAAGGTGAAAAAACTGCTAAGCCGTTGAACGTGGTGAATAAAATAGTGAAGAGATGAAATAAAAGATAGTGGATGCATTAAATGATTTATGGGTATATATGAAGGAAATGTAGAATAGAATATAACTTAATCGAGGGTGAGATTGAGTCTATAAAGTCTCCTTTACATATAACCCTTCCATATTTTAGCTTTAAAAAGTAAGGATGGAAGAAAATTAAACATCAAAAGACATGAAAGTATGGGGGAGTATTGTGAATAAATAAGATGCTTTCTCCGACTGGTAGTAGTGTGAATGATATTTATGTATATATTAGCTGTTGTCCTTTCTATTTTAGTTATATCTTTTGCTACGCCGCAGCCGCGACTCGAACCCGGACCTTTCATTTGTCGAGCGAGTGCTCTAATCAATTAAGCTACCACGGCAGAGCCGATCAGCTCCGTCAGCACCACACCGGGTTGCTCAATTGGTCAGACAATTTATATGTCAAAATACAGATAAATAATTGACATTTAAGTAATAATAAAAATATACATTAAAAACTTACAACAAGAAATGTTAAACAAAGACAAGAAGTCAACCAAAAGGTTGATTAGTCAGCATGCATACAAAAAATTAAAAATTAATTACTTCTGGACTCATCATAGAAGGTTAGGCCTCTTCTTAAAGAGTCAAAATTAACAGAAAAAATGTCCAATGTTCGCAGCTCTTTTAGTATGGCATTGGCAAGAATGGGCATCCTCTGGATTGGCGAATGTTTGTAAGGTAACCTAGCATGCAGGGGCGTAGAAATGGTAAAGTGATTTGGTGATTCGCGACGAAACATTGAAATTCACAAGTTCAACTAGCCATGAAGCGTCTAGGGAATCACCGGCAATAATTTTTTTAACAAAATGACATCAGCAATTTCCCGCCGGTAGGAGAGTGGAAGTAAAGGAAATTTCTTGCAAAGAGACTGACTCTGTGTTAAATGGCGGGTTTTCCTTCTGCACCCTCTCTACTAGTTCAATTTTTGATTTGAGTACGATAACGTTTCGTTATGAGTACGATTCGATCTTACTCAAATCACTATTAGCTTCTCTATGCTTCGTGGAAAAACAGCTAGAAGTAGCTATCCGTTATGGATATTATTTGCTTGTAACGCTTTTTCCTCTGTCGGAGTTCGTAAACATTATTAACTAGATTAACGAAACTAACTACCTTGTCAACGAGATATGTAGTGATACATTTTTCGAATACCTTCCGTTGGTAACCAGGTCTTCTGCCACTCAGCGATTCCCACCCAAGGAACTTACATAGACGAAACACTGCTTTGAAATCTGAAATCTCCGGCTGCTATACGTTGAACCCTCTCTAGACAATGCTCGGTTTGTACGAGCAAGGACCAGTTTATCATGAAAAATTCTCAAGTTTTCCTGTCCAAATCGACCATATTTTTACTTTTATCGATGGAAAAAATTAAAATAGAAGGACATTTCACTAAAATTTTCTCTCAAACAGAGAGATTGTGATGAATTCAGATATCTTGCTTATTATCCTCTAATGAAATCTCATTTCTTAGGGCAACATTTCCGAAAACGTGGTGAAAGTTAACGCAAGCGTTAACTGATTGGATAGGGATGTGAAATGAAGCACAGTGGCAGATTATCAGGTTGTTTTGTAGATGAATCTATAGATATGCGATCTATTAAATGCAATGCAATACCCTAGAAAGATTGGGGAGGCGGATACGAAACTGTACTGCCACTGAAAGGAAATACAGATTTTGAAAGTCAAAGAAAGTTGAATTTGTCGTTGATTTTACTGTCTCGCCTGAATGATAAATTGCCAATAATCTATAAAAAGTTGCTCAGTTACTTTCGCGAATACATTTTCCTCACTTCACTGCTGCTTCTGATTGAGTATATAATGCTAGCGCATTTTATTTTCAAATTGAAATCACGAACAAGTAGAAGTGATTCCGGTTTTCATCGCTTATATTTTGTGAGTCTGTGGAGCAAATTCAACTCAGCTTGCTTTCACTCTCATCAAATAAGACGAACTCGACACTACTGGATGTTTTTGACGGCTTTTTCGATCATCTCTAGTGCTGAGGCAGTAATTTCTGACTTTGCGCCTATGTATCCTGAACTCATCTATCATTTTGCGTCTCTGCACAGTCTTTTTCCCATTCGTTTTTAAAAACAGCTTTAATTGGAAAAAACAGCAATATCATGGATTTCCGATCGATTAGAAGTCTATTAAATACTCTTAAATGGGTACATAAAACTCTTAATCTTCACATTGACGGTAACATTAGTTTAACTATGATCATGATTAATGCTGGAACCAGCGTGAATCTTACCTACAAGCAGAGGCGCTGTCTTCACCATCATACTTAAGCATTTATTTTTACTTTTTCTGTTTTCTTCCGTTAAAAGCTTCGGTTACATCGAATATTTAATGTCTGCATTTGTGATTACCACCACCATAATGTGGGCGAGAGTTTTCACGAAATTCCTACATATCGATCTTTAATTATTTACCACAATGTTATAGTTTTATGGCTTCTTCGACCGTTATTGCTTGTTTGTAATGATTAATTGAACATCTCTATAAATAATTACCTTTATAAAGTTAGAGATTAACTCCCTAAGAGAATTATACATAGGTAAAATGGAGTATGACTATAGTTCTATAGTTAAATTCATAGATGATTGCTTGGTTTGATGTATGTTATTGAAAGTATAAGCATATGAGTTGAAAATATTAGTTTGTTTGGAAAAAACAGGAGAAGTTGAGTCAGGAGATTTTGAGTATAAATATCAAAAGAATAATCCTGGAAATATCTACCCAAAATAAGAAAAAATGCGGGAATTAAAGAATTTTCAAAAAACAAATAAAGTATAAACAAATTAATTNAATACTTCGATGTAAAATATCTGCGACCCGCGAACTCATTACCGGAGCTAATAGGGCCTCGACTGGGGAGGGTCGACTTTATAGGATTTCCTAACTTATTGATTGTGTAAATTAACGAGAGCACTCACCGAAAATCGAGTTTCCACGCGGCGAATAGCCAGATATGGTCATAGTGTGGGAGTGATCCGCCGTCACCAGCATCAAAGTATCCGTTTCGGAAGTGGCTGCAGAGACGACAGCCACGGCTTCAGCCATCTGAACCGTCTCGTCCAGAGCCAGGTGCGCCTTGGTGTCGTGGTGTCCGTGGTCAATCCTTCCTCCTGGACACAAAAGAGAGAGTTATCAGAGATAGAAAACAAGCAGACAAAGGCTTCGAAAGGCGATTCCCGCCGGTGACCGACTTTCGCCGATGAATCCATCTAAAGGAGGACGCGCGGCAATTCGCCACCCATAGAAACAATGAAAGAAAGCGCGGCGACTCCTATCTTGAAGGAAAATCGTCTCGCTTACCAAGCTAGACTTTTCTGTTAGCAGTTGGATGATTTACGCTATGAATTCCACCACAAAGGATATGCTCTAAAAGGAAAAACATCTTAACTGCAGATATTTGTTTACACAAGTTACGTCAGCAAAAAGTGGTAGCCAGAGTCGAAGTGTTTATCGCTGCATAAAGAGAGTGCAAGCTTTTGAAGGAGTTGAAATTATGAAAAAGCTTAGCTTTCCAGCATACCCAAGTTGTCTTCGCTGATGTCGTGGCGTTGACACTTTGATTTCCTCTTGCTGGAGGCTTTCCCTCGAGATGAAACAAAGGAAGCTACGTCGTCCATCCATTCGTCGGATTGTTCTGAAGTAAAAGAAAGCAGAGTTAATGATGCTCTGGGTTTCCGAGGCAATAGTAATCTTTCATAAAAATAAAATCTGGGCAAATATACGAATGTAGTAACCACGAAATCTTATGACGCTGTAGAATTTGACGGGATAGGTCCCCGTAACCCCTTAAGATATCTTGGTAGATACCCATGGCATGGGGAGTAGAATTTTGAATTTTATAAGTTAGTTTAGTAAGACATTTTATATCTACATCAGTATTATTATATCATTAAATTACATATAACTTATATCATAATACCTAATATCATATTACAATATGATATTAGGTATTTACTCAAGGATTAGTATCATAGCTCGTAAATGCGTGCGTCTTAAAATTCAAGAATAAAAAAGTGAAAATATTGGCATGACCGCGACTCAAACCCAGGACTCCCACTCTTCGGACAGGTGTTCTAACCATAAAATACCATTTAGAGTCAATTTCACCTGGAAATCACCATGAATTATTTGAATTAATTATTTCAGTATCATTCAAATGAAATTAAAATCCATTTCATAAATATTTAAACAAGAGTAGGTATAAGGGCCAATCCAAAAAAGTTTACGGGAACATTCAATATATTATCATTAGGCTTTAGAATGCCGTTAAGATACTTAGCATTTGGAAGTCGTGGTCTTTAAAAAATATCACACCCTTTAAAATACTCGGTGCGAACAGTGACACCATTTTTACATGAGTTTGTGCTGTAACATTGATACAGGTCGAAGGACGTCTAAATTTATTAAATTTTCGTTTAGAGAGTAAAAAAACGTAACATGAGCTACTTTAGGGAGGCCTATGGTGGGATAAAATTAGACTAAAATAAAAGTAAGACAGGCTTTCCGGTCTGCAATCAAGTTACATTGATTTAACAATGATTCATAGAGCAACCGATAAGAAACTCAGTGAAATGAATATGTGTTACCCTTGATGGCAGTGGCCCATGGAGAGTTTAAAGTGTTAGATGTTTAAATATCGATAAATAATTGAGGTATGATAGGAAATTAATAGCAATACATAATATGTTGCACAGTATCTAATAAGGTACTTTTATGGGGTCTCTTAAAAGAAAGCGGTAAAAAACGATAATTAGATATGGTGCTTTTCACAGCATCTCATCAGCGAACGCAATTAATTTAAGAAGTAACCATATTTAATAACTAATTATCGAAGGATAAATTCACGAGATGCAAATACTCGAAATCTCTACTGAAATGGTTTTATGAAATTCAGATCATTTGCGGTCGCTCGGGTTCCCTAAACACTTAAGTATCCAAGAGTAAGTAATTTAATTCATAAAAAATTTCTCAAAATATTTTCCAAAATTAAATCATCATGAGATGTTATTTCAGTGATTTGCATATCCAATTATAGTTTCCGGTTTTCCAATTGATTGTATTTCATGCGACTCATCAACACCCATGCTTACCGAAATCGTCCCTTCTGATGTCTAGTTTCCTTGGTAATTTGGGATTCTTGTAACCAGGACCATTGGCATAAGAAAGTGTCGTGTACAGCATGCCATCCACGTTCGAGATCCCGGCTGCGTCTGCAATAAATTTGAAGGTTACGTAAATTAATTAAGTGCTGCATTTTTTCTATTAATCATATAATTTTTTTAGCAATATATTCAATTTTTCGTCATCACATCACATCGTTTTCTTTTTCATTTCTTTGATATATTACAAGCATGAATATCAAGCTATAGAGTTTAGCAGTACTAGCAAAAGCTTAGATATTAAGTTGCTGAATTTAAAAGATCAAAAATTCGCATTAATACATTATAGGGCTGAAACTTCAGTAGAGTGATATATCTATTTTAACAAAAATATTAATATGATCACAATGAAGATTTTCTCTATGATATAAACATTTAAGTATCCCCCTGATGATTTAAAAACTGACGAACATTCAAGTCACTCAGAAAGAAAAACGGGGTTATTCGACGAATTATGATTGTTTAAAAATACTTCGATGTAAAATATCTGCGACCCGCGAACTCATTACCGGAGCTAATAGGGCCTCGACTGGGGAGGGTCGACTTTATAGGATTTCCTAACTTATTGATTGTGTAAATTAACGAGAGCACTCACCGAAAATCGAGTTTCCACGCGGCGAATAGCCAGATATGGTCATAGTGTGGGAGTGATCCGCCGTCACCAGCATCAAAGTATCCGTTTCGGAAGTGGCTGCAGAGACGACAGCCACGGCTTCAGCCATCTGAACCGTCTCGTCCAGAGCCAGGTGCGCCTTGGTGTCGTGGTGTCCGTGGTCAATCCTTCCTCCTGGACACAAAAGAGAGAGTTATCAGAGATAGAAAACAAGCAGACAAAGGCTTCGAAAGGCGATTCCCGCCGGTGACCGACTTTCGCCGATGAATCCATCTAAAGGAGGACGCGCGGCAATTCGCCACCCATAGAAACAATGAAAGAAAGCGCGGCGACTCCTATCTTGAAGGAAAATCGTCTCGCTTACCAAGCTAGACTTTTCTGCTAGCAGTTGGACGATTTACGCTATGAATTCCACCACAAAGGATATGCTCTAAAAGGAAAAAAAACATGTTAACCGGTGTGCCGCAGATATTGCTTGTGTGTTCTGCAGGGAGGGTCTAGGGCAGTGCTTCTCAATCTTTTGTCTTCCCTGGCACACTTATTCACTTAAACTTCATGGCACAGTAAACAACACTTTTGTCACTTTCGTTGTGGATCTGACTCGGAAAGGAATACAATAAGTGCAGAATCTTTCATCTACCACATACCACTTTTTGAAATGTTTTCATTGTAGCTGTACATACAAATTGCAAAATCCGATTGTTAGTCGCGGGAAAGATTCAGAGAAATTCCGACTCACTATGATTAAAATAAATTGTCAATGTTTATGCCTCGTACATTTTCCTCCTTTCTTAACTTATAAGTTAAAGCTCACTGATTTGCTCATTAATTTGTAGTTAATGCACAGTGGCAGAACTAATGATGGCATTAATTAACTTATGATATCAGTGGCAGTTGTTTCGGTCGAATTAACCAAAGAAAATGACGGAAAACTAATGGAATCTACCATGGAATTCTCAACTCCTTCTCTCAACTTGGAAAACTTCGGGATAATATCCACAAATAACTCTGTAACATGATTTGTGAAGTAATAGCGATGTCTCTCAAAACCTAATATAATGGAAATTGTTCAATAAAATGCGTTTGAAATAATTTCAAGGTTACCTCACCTTCAACGAAAAGGATGTATCCATTCGGGTTCTTCTTCAGGATATCAATAGCCACTTCCGTCATCTCTGCCAAAGTTGGATCCGTCTTTTCATTCATTTCCATGTGATATCTCATATGGCTGGACTCAAAGAGACCTGTGGAAAAATTATCGGCAAATCTGACTCAGTATTTGGATATTATGGAACGACACATTTTTTATGAACACTAAATAAACAACACTCTTCTACCTTTTCCACATTTGTTTGTTACGGAACGACCCTTATTTCGGCAAGTCGCATCTACATAATGATGTTTATTTTCAAGGAAAAGAATAACGTTCTTTATGGATGCTATATGACGTTATTTATATCCCTGGGTAATTGTATTCTTTTTTTTTGGTGCTCATATGAAAGCGGATTTTAAGTTCCCCGAGTTCACTATCATTAGATTTTACTTAAATAAAGTTTGGATAAGTGAATAAGAAAACTATCTTCTGAACGAAACATATCAAGCGATATTTGGTGGAAAATCGGCATAATTTATTAAAGATTATGTTACAAACCTATAGAAATTCCAGATGATGAGGTGATCACCTCGAAAATGGTCGCGTTGTATTTTTCTATATTGTGGACTTAATCTAGTTTTAGTAACATAATCTTTAATAAACAATCGACTGAAAACCAAATTCTGAAAAGATCAAATGCTTACTATCAAAAGTCTGAAAGTATATCGATGGCAGTGTGATAGATGGAGGTGTTCCATCTACCAAAATTAGAACTAAAACTGTTTATTTACTCGTATGTATAATTCTTTACGCTGACTTCTGTGATGGTTTAAACGACTGAATATTTAGTTTTGATTATGTCGTATCTCTCGTCGACGTTCAAAAATCCACCCATCCGATAATCTACTTGAAAACTTCCTATTCAGCATCCGAAAGTTATGTTCGCATTCCGCAGAAATAAAGATAGTATTGCTTCCCTGAATCATTGATAAGCTGATTAGCAACTCGCCGAATTTTGACTCACTGATTAACACAATTACTGAGAGATACATGGGAAATTCTGTTTATTTCGGTAAATACGGGCCATTCGCTATCCGTTTACATATTTGACCAATTGAAGCTCAATACTTAGTGTATTGAGTCGGGATCATCCCCTAGCGTTGTGCTCATGTCACCACTGATTCTTAACAAGCTGCGGTTAGTTTCGTATTTATCACATTCAAGCAGGAGGTGTTTGATGCTGATTTGGCAGTCGCATTGGTCGCAGTAATGGGGTATTTTTTCCTCTGAGAAGAGGTATGAGTGGGTCAGAGCGCTGTGGCCAACCCTAGAAGGCTAAAATGTAACGTTCTTACCTAAGAGGTAGTCCGTTGATTGAGTATCCACCGACATGAGTCCTTTCTTGTCCCACACGTACTTGTTTTTCATCCTTCGATTGCTTTTGTCCACCAGCCACTGCTTTATCAGGTTCTTGCCATCCCTTCGTTTACCTCTCTCGAATTCCTCGTCAGTGCTGGTCCGGGGCAGGAAATTTCTCCTTCCTCCACCCAGTATAACCTGCACGGAAAAGGTCATAGTATTGTGAATATAGCCTCTGAATTTCCCTACATCGCCATTTCTTTAGGATATAGCGGACTTGTTGACGGCATTTCTCTGTTTTAGTCCCAGCACGACGACTTTTCCATTGTAGTCGCCATTGTGTACACTCATTGTGTCATCAAGCATCATCACGATCAGCAAACTGACCTCACCCAACCTCCCTTCTGCTAATTAATTAGGTCTTAACCTGCCATTTCCCTCTCCTAGCTACGAATAGCTAGGAGAGGGAAATGAGGCTTACTAGGCAAGATGAGGAGTGAGGTAGTTTGCCTTTGCTTTCCTCGCTGAGCCAGATTGATGTAAGCAGTACAAGCCCACGTTAGTGAAGCACAATGACTCTACGAGTAACACCTTTCGTAACATTGCATAAGGAGAATCCTTAATTAATGCTATTAGTCAGCATGACTCTTACCTCAGTAGCTTCCATATCGTCACAGCCATGAAAAAGACCGAGACAAAAGTGTATAAAAGATACATTTTTTTTATCCCGTACCAAAAGACAAATGATAAATATTTCATTCATCGAGATATGGTAGCAGGACCTCAATGAAGGTACGTTCCATTTGCAAAATCAATTTGCGCAGTTTTAAAAATAAAGTTTGTGTCGGTTTGATTTTGTTTGTTTTTTGTTGCTCTTATTTGCAGTCATTGCGGTTCAATTCCGTTCCGTTCAATAAAAATGGTAATACGTAATTTTCCTGGTAAGGAGTGCGCCTAGGAATATTTTCAAGAGAAACCGACTTAAAAACACGCCCTTACCCACAAAATCTCCAGAACGGCATGTCTAATTGTTCAGGCACGATAGCTCAATTGGCTAGAGCAGTCACCCGAAAAGCGGAAGATCCTGTTTCGACCCCCCGGTCCTGTCAGACTTTGTTCATATCCGTTTCTTCGTTGGATTTTTTTGATGTAATAACCATGTTCTCTTAATTAGATAACTACCAATTACCTTCATTTTAATGATACGTTTATTAATCCTTCACGTACGGCTCAATCCCTTTCCTCCCGACTTGAAAATATCCGATTTTTAAGCTTTTCTTTCATAAAAGTTAATATTTTTTCTCTGGTCGTATTAGATTTATAATAATAATATTAAATTTTAAGCCTCCCTTTAACTTACAGTCTAAACTTAAACAAAATCTAGCAAATAAACACAAGAGCGCGAATTTCATTGTGCTTGGGGTCGGTATGCGGTACCGACGCCGGCCACTCGAAATGATATTGTGTCTGGATCGGTACCTCGTACTGACGCCAGCGTTGCGGGGATAAAGTAAACATCGATATAAGGCTTTGCGTGGCCATAGCAAAGAGTGCGGTTACTATAACTAAAATTACATTGACTTGTTGATTTTCGCGGTGTGATAAAAATAGCAAGCATTCGTCAAAAATGAAAGCATCGCGCATATGTAGTATCTACGTGTATACATCAAATTCTTCAGTGCTAATTAATTAGGTCTTAACCAGCTAAGAATAAGGGCGAATATAAATCATCCCCAGAGGATTTGATAATACAAAATCTCTTAATAAATATTAATTCTTTACGAAATGTTTAAGTACTGGTGATTTTTTTGTTATGACCATCGCACGACGACATTTCAATCACGGCTACCGCTTTATACCCTTGGAAAACAATCAGCCTATTGAGGATGTATTACGTGTTTAATTTGTAAAATAACTTTTCACTGATTAAATGATAAAGCTCAAGCTACCTTGGTTTTTTTTAGGAAGTTTTCCATTTTTTAAACCGGTGTACAATTCCATGGGAGCTGTTTTTGTAATTTTATCGGAATCCGATCACTATTCATTGTGTTGATACTGTTTGCAATTCGGCAAAAATATGCACACGTCCCTCAAAATAATCAATTTAGGAAAAGGAACTTTTTTAAACAGAAGACATTAATAATAAGTTGCTTAGGTGGGCATAGCGAGGTGTGTGT
This sequence comes from Ladona fulva, assembly GCA_000376725.2. NCBI lineage: Eukaryota > Metazoa > Arthropoda > Insecta > Odonata > Libellulidae > Ladona > Ladona fulva. Next base: position 202,252 of record KZ308529.1, on the reverse strand, counting down.
AACATTTCAGTGCCCTATTATCCTGCAAATGAACCTAGCACGGATTGCCCATGTATTTTTTCACACTTTGGAACACTAATGCTCAGCTATTAACAATCGCAGAATAAAAGTAAAATGAAAAATTGAGATCGCATATCGAGTGGTAAATGAATATGAACAACTTTCAGTCGGTGATGGTAAACCTTGGCTGAAAAAAGGGAATCCTCCTTACAATGAATAGCCACTCTGCCGCTGAAGATCTTTTTCTTTATTGTAAGTGCTGCGTCAAGAACACAACCGGTTATCAAATTTGAATCTGTGCTACTTAAATGGAGTGATTCACCCGCGTTGGAAAGAGAAAATTATTTTGGCGAAACTGAGGACCATCCTGAGATGACTTTCGTTTTAGTCCCCTACCATGAAGTATCGTTGAAAATTGCCAACGGTTTCGCTCTGTGAATTTTTTCCACGTTTGACACACTCAAACAAACAAACTCTACCGCTCTGAGAGTTAAAAATAGGTTAGATTTATATCCATTCTTTCGGCCTCTACTTTAAGGCAGCGCTTAATGACAAGAAATTAATAAAATCTTAAATTGGTACCGTGTAGGTTAATTTTCAAAAGGGTACTGAGTGAAAGCCGTGTGTTATTTCTCTCTCGTCACAAGATCTCATGTCAAGAAAGATCTTGGAGAGATCTTATATAATCTCCCTCTCTCTTGCTAGATCTCTAATTAATTTAGATCATAAAAAACGAAGAAAAAAATCAAAGATTTACTTTCCACAGAATTTATTTATGTGACCATGGTTTCGGTGCAAATTTACACCATCATCAGGCAAGAGCTTCGTCATGGTCGCATAAATAAATTCTGTGGAAAGTAAGTCTTTGATTTTTTCTTCGTTTTTTAAAAATGAAATTCCACCAGATTTCACTTAGTACTTTTAATAATTTAGATCATCTTATCGAAGAAAAAGTGCTGATGTTCACTGTCATAATATTATAATTTGTGTCAACTTCAGAGCAGAGAGTCCACAAAAAGATTCATTAATAGACAGCCACAAAAGCATTTGCTTTTTGGTGCTTTTATGGTTTGTACAACTAAATCTTCTTGGTTAACTCTCTGTTTTGTCATGGAATACCACCTTGTTACTATAAGTCGCGATTTTTTTATAATCGCGATTTAGTAAGGATATGCAGTTTTGCAAAAATTCAATTTCGTAAAAGCTGATAATACTCGTGAGTTTTTAAAATAAGGCGATTTCGCAAAAGAATTCAATGTCGTAAATATTGAGTGTTCTTGATTTTGTAAGAATACAGTTTTACAAAATGGTTGTATTTTCGCAAAATTGTCAATATTCATGATTGCGTGAGAACATGCAGTTTCGCGAAAAATGCAACTTTGTAAAAGCTGACAATACTCTTGAGATTTTAAGTAAACCAAGTTTCGCAAAAATATGCACTTTCGTTAATATTGAGATCGTGATTTTTGTAAGAATACGGGTTTCCAGAATGATTGAATTTACGCAAAATTGGACTATATCCGGGGTTTTTATGAGTACCTAATTTCGGAAAGATCGCAATTTCGTGCTTCAGCCATGTTTCAAAATTCTCTTTCCTTATATGGATCCCCGTGTATATACATGTTCGGAGAATTGCTTTCCCGACCCTTGCGAATAATCCATTGCGACTGGAATGTGGGCGGTTAATCCCTTACGTTCAAATTGCGCCCAGTCTCTCCTGTGATCAACTGCATGGCGATGTCTTGGCAAACTTTGGGATCTTTGCCGGCCTTCGCCACATCGTTGTCGTTCTCCCAGTTTCTCTCGGCGATGTGGGCGTATCCTCCGGCGGGAGAAGCGTGTGTCACGCGCGTGGTTGTCACTATTCCAGTGCTCATGCCCGCGTCCTTAAGAGACAATAAAACAGATTAGATTAAACATTTGTGGTTTAAGAGGCCCACACTATAGTCGGCTCCACATTTTTGGAGCTCAGAGAAAAACATTCGGCGTTAATTTACGCACGAATGCTGGTATACACCACCATGTTATTCCTGAAAAGCATGTCATGACGCAAACTCTCTCTCACAAGGCCAAGTTCCGACGCTAGTAATACTGGGTTTCTGGAGTCCTACAGCTTAAAACTATGCAAGGGACATCTTTCGGTCGAGCATTGTCAAGCTTTTCGAACATTTTATTATTCAAATGTCAAATTCATACCTCATTTCTTTTCTATTTAAAGAAAAACAGAGAGTGAATCAGGGTTCAAAAGCCGTGCTCCGCCATCTCTCCTCTGCATGTTTCACGCAATATTCTATGCTTAGGTTCCACAACAGAAATGTAAAATAGAAAATATTGGCTGAAATCTACAAGGGAATCTATAGGAAAATTAGGTTGGAATATATCAGAGAAATGTCCCATTCACTTGGAATATCATCGTAGTACCAGCAAAATTAAATAAACGATTTCCAGTAAATCTTTCCAAGAAGATTTAAACAAAGACTTTATTTACTTAATAAATTCAGAGATAGTACGTTCACGGAAGATATTATGCGTCATTCCTGTAACATAGGCCGTTCATACACTGCGATTTAAGTAATGGAATCGATGGCGAACCTTTTGTTTTTAGTGTCATATTTGATTAAGATGACGGAAGTATTTTGAACATTTGTGTAATTCTATCAATTAAGCTGCAACGATTACTGGATTAATGGAATAATGGATTAACGCATAAAAGAAGGGTTGCTAGCGTGCAAATTCATGACTAGGAATGTGAAAGGACTAACCCCGTTTCCGCTAATACATTCCCTACATTCATTAACATTAGATTAGCTTTCATCGACGATATACTCATTCCTTGCACATTTTATTTCAGGTGATTAATTTTTGTAACTCAAGGAATACTCTATTGACAGAAAGTCCTACCTGAGCCCACTTTAGCATGGAGTGGACATGAGTGCTTTGGTTGAGGGAAGCTAAACAATCTCCCCTTTTGACGGCGGCTGTCAGTCCTAATAAACCAGTGTTAGTCTTTACTCCTCCGAGGTACGCCGTCGCCGTAGACGCCGAGTCGGAAACTTGTTTGTTCACACTGTATGTCTGAAAAAGAAAGAGATAATCGTGTTCAGAAGACTACAATAATCAACTGATAAGAAACCTCAATTCATTATATTTTCCTTTTATATTTAAATATAGAAATAATATTTATCATTTCTCAGAAGCGATTGATTAATTTGATACTTTTTTCAATAACAAGTTTATGTCACCATGTTATAAAACTACTGACTCTTACGTTTAAAATCCGTTTTGTTTATGTTTCAGATATTCAATAGTTGTGGAAGAACGTTTGTTGTAAATAAGTAAATAATAACTAACGGCATAATTTGGGCGAGGTTGAAACTTCTCTTCCATCTAACACATCGTCAAAGTAATATAAACCTAATTAGTAAATAATAATGTAGAGTAATTTAAATTCAGAAGAGAATAGGAAAACCTGCGTTGTAGATTTCAGAGAAATCATTTGCAAAGCCTAGATTATGCACTACAAATAGTATATACTACAAACAAAATGCACAGTAAAATAAATTAGATTACAAGTGCCTGTTACATTTAATGAAAAGGCAAAGAAATGCAGAGTAGTATTTAAACGACAATATAAAACATGTGCAATGCAAGGTCATTTAGTAACGGCACTTTCTATGGTTAGTGAGGTGCAATAAAATTTCGAAATTAATTAATAGTCAAAATCAAAACGTCAGAGACAAACACAAGTAAAGGGAAATATGAAAATTATGTTATAACAAATTATTATTTAAAGATCCACAATTCTACTAGGAAAAAATAATACAGGCATAATTGATGATTAAAGTGAGCAATACATATAAATCTCTGGTAAATAAGGTTTCAATGCAGTTCCGTCATCAATCATCAATCAAGGTATAATACAATTCATTCTCAACTTTAAGTAATTATAAATCTTTCTAGTCATAAAAGATCTCCCATTGTCATCACAAGCGGCAAGATGAACAGTATCAGTCCGCTAGTTCTGCAGACCTGTTACTTTGGGTACACAATTTAATAGCTTCCGTTAACCTGAGCTTTAAAAACATAATTATGTTACCCAGTATTTAAGTGTGCAATCATCCATTACTAACAACTATTTATTATTACAATCTTCTAGTCAGCTACCGGGTGATATCGATCAACAATGCTTTGTTAAAACTCAAAGGAAAGAGTTCTTCATATCATTCGGTTTGTTTTAGCGTGCGTGGAGAAAAGGTTGGATGAATCTCCATGTGGATAACTTACTGTAGCATTTCCTTACGTTTACTCTTTGCTAAGCCCGAAGATAAGACGCACAGCCGTGGCACTATTTTTGAAACGTATTTGATAATCCTCTTGGAAAGTATACCGACAGACTTTACTTGGCTTTTTGTTTGTATTCGATGGTTCCTCTTCAAAAGCTTACCAACAGACTTGGATTGACTTTTTGTTTACTTAGCCTGGGGCATATGAAGCCTAGAGGCCCTCACTTCCATTGCTACTTAGAACAAGTTTCTGCGAATAATCGTTTGATACAATTTTGATGATTGTATTTCGTTTTTTTAACCCTTTCCCTATTTTCTCAATTAACCAAGTCCAAAATAAAACAACGTGATATATGCACTAAGTTTCTGATTGAGCGATACGAACGGTTAAGATTTCAACGCCGGAGACTTGAATGCCTGTTATCATTAGAAACCTTGGTCGCTGTATAATATATTATATATTTGCCTGAAATGTTTAATTTCACAAATTGATTTTAATATTTAATTTCATCTTTTTCTAAAGCCATTTTTATAGTTGTAGCACCGTAGTTGTAAATCTGTAGCACCGCATATAACCCCATTATTTGGTACGCGTTACGGAGTCTGGAACTATGAAAATCTTAGTTGAGACACTAATATCACAGCATTTCATGGATGATTTTCTGTAATTTTTTGTTTAATATATGCTCAGTAGTGTTAAGGGTACATTGTAAAATTGTTTTGGGAAAACTATTGATCGCCCTATAACTCCAGTGGAATTTTATTATGGGAAAAAGAACTCAATTTTCCAAACACCACATAAATAGAATCGCGATAAGCAACCGATTTCAAATCATAGACTCATTACCTGCTGGAAACCGAAATAATTTCAATGTGAATGAAGTAATTTATCAACTTGAATAACCAGTGAACCAGTGAATAACTTCTCACAAAAGGCAGAACTGTCTTATATTTTAAAGTTTTAAACATGAAACATTCTTCTTTTTTATCGATTTTTTGCTTGAGCTAAAGTGTTTCCTTTAATTTTCTACGGATTAATCGTTGATTCTATCTTAAAGACGTGAGTGCAGTTTTCATTTGTAAAAAGGTCTACTTCATCTGATGACTCTAAACTGTATGGAAGCCTTGCTTTGCCCATAAAACGGTGTTCTCCCTTTAAAAGCTTAATGCAACCTGACTAAATCTGACGACTACAATAACAATAAAATGTTTTCGCTGCTTTTCAGATTCAACTCTCGCATGTGGTTTCGGTTTACGACTGTGCTAATGAATGCTCGCTCATCGCAGGAATTAATAATTCACATTAGAAAGTAAAATTGATCCGCCCAATATTAATTGTCTAAAAATGAGTGCAGAGCCATTTGGTACTGATTTGGTTCACTTGCTTGCTTTAGAAGGCAAGTTGAAATTTCGTTTAGAATGAAGAATATAGCCCTGGAACGATACTGTGGTATCAATGTACACGTAGCATGTGTGTAAGAGAATGAGGCATAGGTTAGAAAACATATATTTATCATACCTTTGATAAACCAACGTAAGGAAATTTGTCGAAGATTATGGACGATTCCTCTCCATCTTTTCCTTTCATCTGGCCGCTATAAATTCTTGCAGCTGTTACTGTTGTTAGGGACATTCCATCACCTAAGAACAATATGGCGTTCTTAGCTTTCGATACTATTGGCATTACATTCAAAGTTGATCGCAACTGCATCCAAGCAGCCTTCTCCCAGTGCTCTTGACCTGACGGTTGGAAAACAGAAAAATAAATATCCAATTATAGACTTAAGAGAATGCATGGATGAATGCATCTGAATTGAACGCTAGGAATGGCTTTATTAGTGGGTTGATAACCTCGAGATAATTCAGCAATAATATTTAAAGCAGGTTTAATTATTATTACTTTTTCCTTCCTCTTCTCAGCGTTTCTGATGAAACAATCCCACCTGTCCCCTAGTTGGAATGGACCGGGCTCTCACCCTCACCCATGTGATTCTTGATTTTTCCCGCTAAATTAAGAAACCTGCGCACGATATGGCACGTTTGTAATAGTACTGCTTTTTGTGCAATGTGTATGATATTTCTGCTTAAACCAAGTTTTTCAACATATTTTATTATGTTGCTTGACACAATCCTTTCTTTAGAAACAAGCAAAGGGATAACCTGAATGTCCGTTAATTTCCAGGTACTTTTTATCTGCCATGCTAGCTCTTCATATTTGTCCCCTTTTTCCATTTCGGTTTATTATTATTATTACCATGATCAGTATTATAAAGTAATAGATAATATTTGTTATGAAATATCATCTGTTACTTTACGATACTGATGGTCGAGTGATTTTGTTTGGAAGTGATAACTTTTCTCAACATTAGGAAAAACGACTAGATTGAAGTACAGAAAAATATCTTCGTGGGAGTGCATATGCTGCCTTTTCAAAACATTTCAAGGACATATACTCGTACCTCCGTTAGGCATTGGTAATAACATGTTCTTTCAAGGTATGCCTTGGGTTCGCTTAATGTTTTCTTATTTACTCGATTTTCTATTTGTGAAGTACAAATAGAAAATCGAGTAAATAAGTACAGTATATGATAAACATGGTAAGATCCTTCTTTGTCTTTTTTCGGGAAATTCTATTCTTTAAAACATAGCTTTCTTTATTAACACCAAGAAGGAAAGAAGTAAGCAGTTCTGGTAGCGCAGTTTTCGATGAAATTTGGTAACTGGATAGACTTCGACACAAAATTAATGAATTACCCACAGATAGAGTTTTCTAAGAAGCAATTTTCACGGAAAATGGCCTTAAAGTATTACAATAATCTCATAATCGTGAATGTTGAGCAGCCGATAAAGATGCACAGCCTAAACCACAGTCTTGAATAAGTAGCTTATTTTGAGAACTCATCAATTGGATAACAAAAATAAATATCTGATATAGATATCGTGAGTACAAGCCCAGAAAATCCAGGTCTCGATTTTTCCTAAAATAATGAACTGTGACGCTAACAAAAACTTTTAATGAACTTTCCGTAAAGATATTGAATCCTAAACAAGAGCTTCGTTAGAGGACGTGACTGAGTAATGTTGGCAGTTACGATGTTTCCGAAAATGGTCTTGGGTTCTACCGGTCTTGGCAAGACCGCTACGAATATCCCTCATAAGAAATACATTGTAGTATTTTAAAATATTTTTCTTTTCTATATTTTTTGATACCTTATTCGAAAGGATCGCTTTCGCTTGTCACTCCAGTTTAAGTTTCAAGATTACCTTAAGATGGGTTCATCTTCACCATAAATTTTAATGATTCCAAGGGAACTTGTGCATCGATTTTTAATATAATTAGACATTTCCTCTTCCTTAGCAACTATCAAAGCTTCGAAATATCAGTCGGAAAATATGATTCACTAACTTCGAATGAGAATATAATTTACCATCCATGTTTCGAGGCATGTAATCATCTTTCATCATTGGCTAGTATCGTCCACCCTAACAGTACATAAATCAAACTAAATAATTAACTGTCCATCACAGAAACGAATCCTCGAAGACAGAAGTTTATGAAACTGCTTCGTGAGAATAGGACGGTTATATCATCCACTGTTTGAGTCGTGACTTATCGTTGGGGAGAAAATGGGTTTTCCTCGAAGAAAGACATTAGAATTTGTTTTTTCCAGTTAATTCCATTTATACTCACGTCGCAAACCGAACAGACGGCTTAAGACAGGGTTGAACAAGAAATATTGGATGATGAAACCGAGCGATTTGGTCAGAAGCACGTATTTCGTATAATCTGCTTGATTTCTACACAATGATATTTTTTATTCCTTCTTTCACTGCAGCGGAAAGCATTTGTGTGAAATTCAGTGTCCTTTAGAGAGCAAAGATTTCTTTCTCGCGTTTCCTTTCATGCTACGCTGGCGACACTGGTATTTAGAAGAATGTCAAAGTCGAAATCGTTCCACTTCATTAGCTTTCCACATTTCTACGCTTCGATTTGCACAACAATTGACTGAATAGACGAAATCGTTACGGATATTTTATCCGATATGTTCAGAAACATTTCATTCTTACGACAGAATGCCATTAAACACGCGAAAGCAGCTTACCTTTTTCGCTGGCAGGCGCTGTGGAATCGGCCCTGTTTTCGTAGTAAACCTGATCGGGATGCATCGCCAATTCGATCGCTGAAAGAGGAATCAGGATTGTCAACATTCCAATTATATTAGTCTAGACTACCCTTGTGTCTTACACACGAGTTCTAGAGATTATTACGTTAATTTCTAGCAAGACAAGGGTAAACCAATGGTTACCAAGTGATTCAGTTTTATTTATTCAGTGTTAACTACTAATTTAAATGTATATAATTATTTAACATATAATAAGAAGCGCTTTTGAAATAAAATATGAAATGAAAGAGTAATTGTTATTTAATTTTATATTGCTGGAATTCATAGCCACAGTGAAACTTTAGCTATAAGACCGGTATTAGGGTCTAAACTAAGTTTTACATACTTTTTAGAAATATATTATACTTAACGCTTGTACGAGGGTAGAGTTTTTGTAAGGAAAAGGGATTAGGTAACTTGGCACTATAAGGCGTGCACCTAGGAAAATTCCCAAGGAGAAACGGACATGAAAAAATTCTGACGGAACCGGGACTCGATTTGCTTGCAAAGTCTCCCAAAAGGCATGGAAAAATGTTCTGGCTGCATATCTCAATGGCTAGAGCAACCAACCGGCAATTGGGAGACCCGGGTTCGAGTCCCGGTACCGTCAGACCTTTTCATGTCCGTTTCTCCTTGGTGTAGAAGTAAAACAATTATGCCACAAATTTGTTGATATCATTTTTTTAACAGTAGTAAGTTCATAACAATATTGATGATAAACTAAGAAATAATTAAGAATAATTTCTTCACTAATCGAAATATATGGCGTATATATAATAATACATGCCATAAATTTGTTAATTAACAATTCTTTATCAGTAACAATAATAATAATGTCTTTTTTATTAGTCTAATGAGACCACTCTTACAATTAACCTTTTAAAGACGAACACAAGCAACCATGCCCAACAGTAGTAAGTTTATAAAGAATATCAATGATTAAGTAAGAAGTAATTAAGATTATTTTCTTCGCGGGTTGAATTATTAGGCGTAAATGTGACAATACACGCCACAAATTTGTTCATTTGTCAATTTCTTAACAGTAGTAAGTTCAAAACAATAGTGATGATAAATTAAGAAGTAATATTGACTTCATGCTTTTATGAAAGAAATAAATTACGCTGCAATGTATTCCTTGCCCAAATATTCCATAACCATTCAATCTGAAGAATGAAAATAAAAAAAACAAAAACCTCTAAATCGATTAGGGAACCTTGTTTTTGTGCCCTGATTAGTTGACGCAAAATTGCTATGGCTGTCGAGTTAATTAGCCGACGTAAACGAAACAATCGGGGGCCCAATGAAAGGTCAAATTCCGCTTCTACTTACCGTCATCTCCCGAGACGTCCTCCGTGTCCGAGCAGTTGGTGCAGGCGAACGCGCAAATGAAAAGGAACAGGACCACTTTCTTCTCCATCGGATCGTGTTGGAGTGCAGATCCACTCTCACTGAACTTCGAAGCGATTCTCGTCGGACCGCTAACGGCGAATAAGTACTGCGGCAAGGGGGAAAGAGAAATGGGTTAGGTGAAAAAATAGCGGAACAAAAGACATGCGAAACCACGCACGGTGTTTCCCTCTCGAGATTTTTAAATAGAGCGCGTTTGGTGAGAAGTGCTTTCCCCCGGCGTGAGCTGGGAAGGATTAGATAATGAGGAGAAAACGAGACCGATTGAGCGCCGTCTGGTGGATAATGATTTTCGCTATCGCATCGACAGAGTGCCCGTGATTGACGGGATGGGGGCGAGAGAGAAAGCACGTACTATAATCCGTGTCTCGCTTCCCAATCTCAATCGTCGCTCAATGTTTATAGTTTCGGTGGATCGGAAAATGAGGGCCGTCACTTCTTGTGGAAGTGGATTGGTGCGAGTCGATTGGTTCCAAGTCCGCGTTGGCTAAACAGAAAACCTTTGGCGAAATACGTGATTCATTAGTGTCGGGAGTCGCAATACTTTTGTTTGAAAGCAAAATTTCAAAATTACCTAGCGTAGAGCCGCCTTAACCTCTATGGCCGTCGATGTAAAAAAAATATCACCGCCCTCTCGAAATGGTGGTGTATAATCAGAGCCGCGCCGTCCTATGGGTGCAAAGGGTGCATCGCACCCGGGTGGCGGCATCTAAAGGGCGCCAACAGAAGCGTAGCCAACCATTATTATTATTACAAAAATTATATTTGTAGCTTTCTGTGTGATAGACACAACGTATCTAGGAGAGATTATGATGTGAAATTAAAGTGTGGCAAATATTTAGAGGAAAGAATTATGGGATAGATGAGAAAGGAATATTTGTGCAGTGGATTCAATCAATAGTTCAATTGATTTAATTAAGGATTCGAGTTAATGAAAATATTCTGGTACCAAAAATAAATCGTCTTCAGGTTTTGGAATATATCCTCACGAGACATTTGATCGTCTTTCCCAGTTTTCAAATAGTTTTGCGTGTTTTATTGACACTTCAGAAGACTGTCGCTGCGAAGATGATGCTCAAAATTATATGCGAAGTTTCCCAAGGAGAAACGGACATGAAAAAAGTCTGACGGAACCGGGACTCGAACCCGGGTCTCCCAATTGCCGGTCGGTTGCTCTATCCATTGAACTATTCCACCAGAACAAGGGAATTTTACTAGGTGCACGACCTATCGTGCCAAGTCACCTAAACCATTTTACTTGTTTATATGCGAAGATATGAAATATTAACTCATAATAACCATTCACTATGTCAGTATACGGAATATTCATAATTAATTGTTACTGATGTTTTGCGACCAATTTAAGCTAGGAAACGAAGTTATAAAATAGTGGCTTTTCGAAGTCTTACAAAATAATTTGTAACTGATTAGTAGAAAATGTAAGGTTTTGGTATTTAATTTTAAGGGGCGGCAAATTACGTTCGCACCCGGGCGGCAGATAGGCAAGACGCGGCTCTGTATATGATCATAGATATTCCTATGGGAACCAAACGATATATACCGTCGGTTGTTTACTTAAACGAGTAAGATTGAATATTCATGTTATTGATATCCCTATGAGTATGTAGCAAAGGCCAACAATTTGATTTATTAGCAACATTTACGACTAAAAATGTATCTCATTTTCATGCTACCGAAATAAAAGCAAGTCGCACTAGTTAATATTAGTATTTATCCCTCTATTTACAAAAGAATCTTGGATTTTACACTTTAATCTAACTCAGTAATGTAAAAATTTCGTCTAAAAACGCCACATAGACATTTTGGCCAGAGATTTTGGCCCTCCACTAACGCCACCGCTGTACGTGCGCAATTTACCCAGTTGCGAGGGCCTTGAACTTACAGATATCTAATTTTTAGATTACCCACCTGCTTGGCATTCGTCAATTCGTACTGTCATGTTTCCTAATTTTTAAGAAAAATACGTGCCTTATAATATTTTAACGGAAATCCATGTGTCAATCTCTTCATTAATTCTATACCGCACATCGGAGTGCCATGAGCTTTATTCTATGTCAGGCCTATGGTCTGAAACTTCCTCAAAATTGTCCTTAGTTATGACCGAGGCTGTCTTTCCTTTTTTTCGGTTACCTACTCAATCTTCTTCTTACGGGGAACTTTTCTCTTATATTTTTCCTAGCCTTCCGTCTGCTATCTGGCGTATGTGTTCATCCCATTGTTTCTTTTTCGTGGCGTTCATTTCATTTGCCCACATTCCGTTATTTTCTGGCGTTTTATTTCTATCGGCGTTTGCTCTGTTATTTTGGGAATGGAATTCCTGGGAAAGTATAAATTCAAAACCAAAATCTGATTATATTAATATAATCATTTATCACAAATAGATAATTACACTTCAAATATATGTGATACAATGAATAATAAATTAAAAAAACAAACAAATGAATTAAGAAGAAAATATATAACAAAGAAGATTGGTAAAGAATTCATGAAATAGACATGATACAAGCAAGGTCAATTATAGTGATAGAATGAGGATATCTTTTGATAGTTAAGTATGGTTCAAAAAGAAAATTAGCATAACTGATCCTACTCAGGTCCTCAAACTCATATCATTCTTGAAAGCAGTCCTAATCTAGGACAGTAATATATAATACAAAAATCCTTCCTCCAAAAAAGTTCTCCAAAAAGAAGGGTGTCTCTCTCAAGGAAACATTCAAGTTGATTGCCAGAAGTGGATCATAGGATTCAATTAATCCTGTCAGTATAGTCATTAGAAGCAAAGTATCAGCTATATCACGCTTTGTCCTTAGAGAAACCGATGAAAGGAACGAAGTTCTATTGCCGTGAAACGGCAGGTAATGCGAGGAAAGAAGTAGAACCAAATGATACTTTCTCAATCATGCAGAAACGGAAAGAAGTAACTGCCAAGTGGGGCGTAGAGAACCATTTGTTCTCCATTAGTTGTAAGAATCGCTTCGTGGAAGAGGATTTCGTATACGCGGCAAATATTGCGTTTTCTCAAAAGAAATTATATGGGGAATCAGACCTTTGTCTGCTTTGAGCATTCTTGTAAAAGTCTCTCTTCTCTATGGAAATACTCCTTTCTAATATTCTTCCTTTTCACTTCGTCAAGTCACGTGATCTGCTATCACAACCACCGTCGTGTATAAATTCATGAATTTATTTATCCGATGGAAACGATTCGGTGTTTAACTTCCGGAAGGTATACAAGTAAAGTTGTAGACCTTTTTCTCTTTAAAATTTTAATTAGAAATAATCATCGGAAGGGATACCATAAGAAAGATACTTTAGCTGAGACTGTCATCTTTATCATCGAATCTTGATTTCGGTTTGAATTAGTCAAAATTTTGAAAAGAATACAAAATTTTTTTCGGAACTTTACGAAATTTAGTAAATATTTACGTTGCTATCAATGAAACCTTGGCTGCGAAAACAATTGTACGACACTCTAGTTATTCCAGGATAATTTATATTGGTCGCTAAGTCAATGGCGGTAATTTCGGTTTTCTTTGAAATTTATTTAACCCCTTTGGCGAGGTTAGGCCTATAGGTCTCTCTTACACCTACTGTCGGATTGAAAATAGTATAGACCTGGACTTTGACACGTTGCCCATTGATGATCTGTTATTATATTGGGACATGTTATACATCGTTCGAAAGAGTATTTATTTGTCTTTAAAATGATATACATTAGGAGTCAATATCGATCTCCTGCTTTACGTGAGTCGACGTAAACCAAATCAAAACACGGTAAATTCGCGCAAATCCATGACTCGGTCATCTTCACACCTTTGTGGAACAATGACCAGGAGTCACAGAAAAACCAAACTTTTAGNAGTCAATGGCGGTAATTTCGGTTTCCTTTGAAATTTATTTAACCCCTTTGGCGAGGTTAGGCCTATAGGCCTCTCTTACACCTAACCTCAAATGGAAGAGATTTGACGAAAATAATACAAAATATTCGATAAAGTTCGGAAAGAATGACAAATTTATGCTTGATTTCAATTTATGAATTCTACCGCAGAATGAGAAAAACTTCTCCAGAATAAGATCAGAAGTTTTATCCATCGAATTAACCAAAAGCGATGTAAACTCGTTCTCGGTTAAGTATTTTAACGAATGTTGGAATAAAACGCAGCTTTGCAAAATGGAAAATCGCGTTTGGTCCTACGGAAAATTATCTTTGACTGCCGGGTTTGAATCAGCTTCCTCATAAAGATGACGATAATATAAGGAAATAAAGACCGTTTCGTACACTTCCACAGCAATTTTATTTATGGCAACATGTTTCGCTAGTGTCCTAGCATCATCAGGCAAAAAACTTTTTCACATTTTCAAATATATAGGAAACCAGAAAAGGGGGGGGGGGGGAAGGGGAAAGGGTAAAAGGTTTTTCAAGAAGGAAAGAGTTTACTTGGAAGGGAAAGAAGGGGCGAGGGATTGGGATAAATGTGCTCATTTGTGAGGCTTTTACTTCTAGAACAGCACACTATTTCCATTTCCTCTAGGAGGTCCAAGCGACGGCCATTACGCAAATAAAACGGTCTTTATTTCATTGTAATGGCCTTCCACGAGGTAACGCCTTCCCATATTGAGTTTATAATATAAGGATTTTCTTTAGCCTTCTACCTTGTACAAGTCTAACGCAGTTTTCTGAGAAGGAATTGCCTTCATTATTAACGGTACTAGTAGCTGGTATACAGAAATAGATACAGATACAACGAACTACTAACAGAAAATAGTACAATTATATTCGTATTCTGATTCAAGCTTAACTTAAATTAGATTTTAGATTTAGATTCATACCCGGCAAGCCGCCAGTGGTGGCAGGGGGTGTATCAACACCAAAGATCTAGCCTAAACGATCCTGTTCGCATCTCTAATGCTTTGCGGAAAGAACGACCAAAAGTAACTATCTGATTTAGCTATAATTTCCTTATAACGCATTGTCGTCGCCTCTCGAAGATCGCGCTCGTTGTTTACCAGTATGTCTTCAACTTCTTCTAAAAATTTTGAACAGATAAATTTGTCGATAAGCTTCCGTCGATAATCTGTTAAACCTTCTCTTACCACTCAAATTCATTTCATAAAACGAAATTGCTTTCCTTACATAAGATTACAATGACATTTTTGCTGCTAGAAAAATCCACGTGGAGCTAAACCAGAATTTGACCTTGGGGAGCAGCGGGGAGTGGGTGATTCATAAAGTGGGGTTATTTTGTCTTGTCTAGTGTCTAATTGAAGTCCTCACTTGTTTACTTCCGACATCCCTCGTTGACCCTTGGATCCTATGGCTTGTCTTGCACTGTTAAGTAAGTGACTTGATTACTTTCCCATGCAACGGGTTAATGTTATACCTCCGTTGCAACGTCTTAATTATACCAGCCGGAAGGACAACTTTGCGAATCGGCGTTGGCTGCGATTGCTGTGATTCTTCACCGTTTATGAGCGAAAACGCGAAATGCGTGAAGAAGAGCAATTACGATAATGCTAATAACGGCTATGATGTCCTAACACTTAAACTCTCAGTTCCTGACATATTTTGAACAGTAATCTAATAGGTGAATATAAAACGTTTGTATTGCGTCGGTATAATTGCACAGTCTTATTATAAGAAAAGAAAACAAAGACTGAAGCGAACGGAATGAAAGCAAACGGCAACCCGCGATTACTTTTATCCCAACTAGCCGCTTTCCCAAGATAATTAATCTAGTTTTGCGGAAAGAGGAGCTAGGGTCAAACGTCTAGCGTGATTCACTCGACTCATATTCCAGCTGGCTGGTTCTCAAATCGATTTGAGAAAATAAGTGCAGCCCACTGTTATCAACATTGAATAATGAAGAAGCGACATATACAAGTCGTATACCCGTCCCTTAGATGTATCTATATTTACCAGCAGAAAAGGTCTTCGAATTCAATGAACGAAGACAGTATTTCAAGTTGACATGATAAAGATAATGGAAATAACCTCTAGAAATTGATTATCAAATACCGCATATTCTCGAATCTAAGACGTGCCTGATGGTAATCATTTAGGGGAAAATATAATATTGCGATTTTAAGATAATAATAATACTAATTTCTTTAATGGAAACGGGAAGATGATCCCAATCATCCATTTTAATAATTAACACTATCGACGAACTCACACAATCATTAATTTACAAGAAAATTCTGATTAGCTGGGACTCTAACCTGGGAACATTGTTGGAACTCCGCCACCGGCACCGATATGCCGGTATAAGACGCTATTCGCCGTGATATGTGTACCAATAAGTCCGGTCCGTACGTTGGAACAAATTTTGGTGGATGGAGTGACGATGCGGAAAAATTGGATCATATCTTTAAACGTCATTGCATCTGATTTTTGGAATTTCTGAATAAGCGAGAATGTGATACTTACTTTTGAGAAAGCATGGACTAGTAGCTTATTTCTTGCGACATTTGGATTCATATGACAATATTACGTCACGAGTGCGGAATTATAAATATGGTAATATACACGCAAAATATGTAAATAATTAAGAATCCTCATATGCAACCCTCCGCATTAATCTCACTCGTTTAACGGCCCTGCAAGTAGAAGATTCGGGTTCGATTCCCGGTCTTGTTTAATGTGTTTAATATTTTCATGTGCCTTTTTCCTCGGGATATTTTCTAGGCGCACTCATCACCTTCCTAACTCACCCTATACTTTCTTCCGTACACTTTCCTTCTCTTTTGCCACCTTTAGTAATTCTTACAATAGTTTCCTAAGCCTATGGACTTTCTAACCTTCTGAAATTTCTACCATCCTCCATTGACTCTATGAAATGTCGCGTGACGTACTCTCAAAATAATGTTTGAATCAATCCTAAGGTAAATAGTTATATTCAATTTAAATTATTAAATTTAATAAAAATATTTTTTGTTATTTTTAACTAGTTTTAATTTAAGAATTCTTTAATTATTCACTAAATATTCTATTATAACAGCAATTAATCACTGTACTACAACTTCGATTGGATTTCCTCTTATATCGGCGATATCGCTTGGTGTGAGTATCAGATAAATGAATAATAAATCTAGAAATAAATATACTAATAATTAAATACAGCAAATAACAAGCAAAAGGACAAATTAATGAATAAATGAACAGAGAAATCAATAGAAAAATAAATAAAGTGATCAATAAATTCGTTGAATTTTGGAGGCCTTAATAGTAATACATTAAGAAAGAAACAGAATTATTTCTTTTTTAAACTTGAATAAATAAATTGATGGCGATATTAAATTCGAAGCTAAATGAGCTAAGTTGGCATTATACGTAAAACATTAAGCTGGACCAAGAGGAAAGAAAAACTGAACAAAATTGGTCGACGAAAGTTAAACGCCAAGTATGCTACCACATAATAATCGTCAGCATCATCGGTAGTTACTTTTCGACTGTAATTAATGGCAACAACTTACCTTGTGTCCACAAGTAATCTCGATTAATCGAACTGTCCAATCCTTCTCGTCTGCAGGAGACCTTACGACTTGATGTCTTCCCAATGCACTTATTTCACTGTGGGAAACTAAACCGACGTATTAGTTGACCTGTAGCATCGCTGTAACATGGCGAGTGACTCTCCATTTGGGATGTGGAGCGTACTTATTTAAGGGAGATAAGGCGACGCTCTTGAATGCCTCATAGCTCATCTCTGTTTACGAACTGATACGAGTTAAGGAGAAGGACAGTTACGACAGCATTCTCTTCTGTGGAAGAATAGAAAACTGCCCAAATCCCTTATATGAATCACCTAGGAAAACCGATCCATGTTTACTTCTTCTTGACCAATGTGTTACTCACAGTAATCAATGAGCGGGTTCTAGAAACTCAGAACTATTAGTAACTGTAAAAACAGTCTTTTCTGTAAAACTGTAACTCTGACTGTAAAAAAGTCTTTCTATTTTCGGTACATACATTTCCATTACAATCACAGCGTTTTCTGCTACAGCCATGTAATCCACATTTTCCGCAATTAAAATTTTTCTTGCCGTAATTGTCTAAGGGTATATACGTTTGTAGATTCTTAAAAATAACAACAAAATCAATAGTTGTGTAATTACGAGAACAAGGTTATTACGACAGCAGCTACAGTAGAATTATTCGACGGTGAATAATAATAATATGTTCGAAAGCTTCCCAACAAAACCAAGCTAATGTTAGCTTTATCATTAGAACGGTTAAACGGTTAAATTATAGAACAGATAATGAACTTGATAGTGGTAAATCAAGACTCCAGCTCGGCCAGTGTGAAAAAAGGTACTATTAAGGTGTGGAAAATTATAAACTATTTATATACCACCCGACTTACCAAAACAAGGAAAATGTTTCTTGAATAATAATCCACTCGGAAATATACTTCTATTTATTTGAATTATTTTTACATTTACAATATTCCATAACGGTTTTTATGAACTACTGTCGGATTGAACGTAATGTAGTCCTGGACTTTGACGCGTTACCCTTTGATGATCTGCCACTATAATGGGACATGTTATACATAATCGAAAGAGCATTTATTTGCCTTTAAAATAAAATACACTATGTCAATACCGATCTCCTTCTATATCTGAGTCGACGTAAACCAAATCAAAACACGGTAAATTCGCGCAAATCCATGACTCCGTCATCTTCACACCTTTGTGGAACAATGACAAGGTGTCCAAAAAAAACCTAACTTTTAACAGAAATGTAGTATATAGTCGTGAAGCATAATCCACGTTTCTGAGATCCGAACATGATTTATTGACCTTTGATAAGCGTCTGAATTAAAATTCGATCTCCTCCTACAAATTTTATCCTACGCAATCGAAATTTTTACTACACACTATTTAAATGATTTTAAATCAATAAGCGTGGGCGATTTTTCCTAAATGCATTGGGGAGGAGATATGAGGCGGCCTATAATGATGACGTAACTTGGCCGTAACTGCAAGTGAGGCGCCCATTGAAACACAAAAGATTATGGTACTATTTAGTATTAAGTTAGGTAATATATAGTAATTATAATTGTACACACATGTGGCGCTGAGGTTGTAGTTTGTTATTATCAAATCTAAGCCGACATTTTTCACTCTTGAGTGACTATCATTCCACTTGAACATTCCCATCTCTTAGATAAACTTGTATTACATACGTTCAGGTAAAAATAAAATTGAAAAATTCATTTCTTATACAGGATTTTTATTATTTCAAGGGTTAGCGTGGTACATTTATTGGACAAAATGATCGGAAAAAATTCTAAGTTAAATTTTTAAATAACCGCGTCACATGTTGTTGCGTAACTTATCACGTCGGATCATATTGACTGAAAACATTCAATCAAGTTTTAAGTGATTTTCTTAAACAGCATTATCAAATTGTTTTTTATCAACCTAAATGATTTATGGAACAAAAGAGGACGATTTTCGCTGCAACATTTCACCAAGTATTTTATAAATAATATTTTTTTGCGATACAGTATGTCTACAATCCACTTCCTTCCCTTTCCCCCTTTGGGTCAGGCTGTGACAAAACGCAAACAATCGCGTAGGGTGGAAATTATGTTTAAACGAGATGCAAACAGTGCCATCAATTTTTATTCTGCCCAGTAGAAGATAGAAAAATATATAAAAATTTACAGAGACCAATTGTTTTCTTTCTAAACCTTCATATATAATGTTTTTACGAATAAATTTTCATTCGGGTCTTTTCATACGACACGCCCTCTTTGAGTTGAACTAAGGATTAGATACCTGTTACTCTTGTACAAAAAACACTCTAAGGTTATATTATTCTGAATAAAAATTCCATGCATATTCAGAATTCAGAATTTATTGCTGTTAAAATACTGGTGTTCAGTTGTTTTCTAGCTACTGCTGTTTTCCGTTCAGTTACTGCTGTTCGGTTGTATTGTTTTGGCTGGTTTCACCAGGAGGACACAGTGTGTTGCTCTGCATACTTACGGTTTCCACCCCCAGAGAACAGCTGAAATGAAATTATTCCAAGTATCTTAGTATAAAAGCTTTTAATACACTTTTGATATGTCACACTGCATACCTTTGCTGTGCGAAAGTCTCCCTTCAATCATTCAATAGTTAAGAATAAAAGACATTTTTTCCTTTTGGATTTACTATCTAGCTTTTCCTTTGGTTTGTCTTTAAATACCAATATCAAACAAATAAAGACTGCTTCTCAAGATTGCAAAGATGTACGAATGTTTACTATCCTGTCCTGTGACGTACTTTGAAATTTATCTTCAGTTTTGTGGTTTATTAAACAATTTAATAAGGAATAAATATTCCAAAATTTTCTATATTTTTAATGTTTAGTTATATGACATAATGCATTTGCTGAGATGGCCTGTTTACTTATAATTTGGTGCTATATTTCTAGATGAATGATTAACTTTTACAATTTTTAATTTATATTACCTGAAAATATTTAGTATTAGTGTATTTTGCGTAACTGTGATACACACAGTGACATCTTTTTCTAATAAACCACGTCGAGTAAGAAGTTATGTTGAAAAAATGTCATGAGTTTAGACCCTGCCAAATGTAAAATATATAAAGACAAAAATTGACGTTGCCTTCCTGTTTTCGTACAAAAACTCTTCACGTGAAACCCGAAGAAAATTTAATCTCCGTCACATTGTCAGTCTCGACTTCTTACAGGTTAATTGAGGCAAGGATCATTTATCTCTTACTCTTGTACAAAAAACCTTAAATTAGATTATTCTGATTAAAATGTAATGCTCATTCAGAGTTCAGATGTTATTCCACATCTTACTTTCAGCAAAGTAATTTTGAAGGATCTGCTGTTGTTCATGTGGTTTACACACTTTCGGTCGAGTTAGTGGAAGAATTCGGAATATCAACCTCCATATTGATGCTTCCCATCCCCAGAGCACAGCTGCAATAAAATATTTATGGGTGTATTAGCATAGAAAACTTTTAATTTGATAAAACTGTCACTACGTTCCATGAATCTTTTGAGTTTGTGCGATTTTCTTCTTGCGATTAATCATTAGCTGGAGCGAAACAAATTTCTTCCTTTTGGAATAATCTTAAGCTTTTCCTTCGGTTTGTCTTTGAAATACCAATATCAAGCAAATACTAAAGACAACTTTTCTAATTTGCAAAGATGTATCAGTGTTTAATGTCCAGTTTTAGTTATTGATTTGTGAAGTAATTTTACATTTATCATCAATTTTGTATATAATTAAACAGTTTAATAATGTATAACTGGTATATTTTGATGTTCTATAATTTGTAATTCTTTGTCATTTTATAATGCAATAGTGCAATTGTTGATATGATTTATTTGCTTATTATTTGATGCAATATTTGTAGATGAACGATTAACTCTTACAATTTCTTTTACTTCTAAAACGTATACTATTAGTACGTTTTGCGTGACTTGTGATATTTTTTATTATTAACTTACCAATCGAAATAAAAACTTCCGCAATTATGAAATAAGGATTCCAGAAACCTCCTCCGTCTTGACCTACCTCTAGGGACCAATTTCGCCTCTTTCTGTTCGTCCTGGAAAATAAATCGGAAAAGTGAAAAACATCTTAATGACCCTGATGTTTTTCTGAAAAAATATCTTAGACATTATTTCACGAGGAAATGTAAAAGGTACTTCGCATTTTCGACCACAGTAAGATCTATTGTGGTCGAAGCATCTTTGTGGGAACTGTTTTGGTGTATGGAAGTGAAACGTGGATCTTAATAAAGGTAGAAATGAAAATATTGGAGGACTCGAGATGTGGATGTGGCGTAGAATAGAAAAAATATGTTGTGTCTACAGAAAAACCATTACAGAGATACATTAACAAATCCTGTGGTTTGTAAAAGTATGAACTTTGTTTGTTCCTGATGGAGACTTACAACGAAGTCACTGTAGTTGATTCTGGTGTAAGTCACTGATGTTAGTCACACCAAGCAGTTGATTCTGGTTTATTTTTTCCGGGATTTTCTTTGAGAATGGCAAAAAAAACAAGTCATCGATTGTAAATGTACCATAAATTACATTAACATTAGTACCTCTGATAGTCGCCATACAACGAATTTCAGTGGGTGTGATAACACAGAGCTCCTCAGATAACTTTCTGATTTATTTACCTTATAATATCCCAAAAAAGGTATCAGCTCTCGCTATAAACCCGCGAAATATCTTTTACTTCTGGCTTCCAAATCAGCGGTCGCCGAGAGCTGGAATGACAATATCGCGTATTTATTATTTAAATCACTATCTAAATGTTTTTCGAAAAGTTTGTACCTATACTCGGTTCTTCTATCCTTCAAGAATCCCATACGAGGCTATTGTTAATTTCTGTTACACAGCCATGACGTTTCCTCTAGCAAAAGGAGCCGCTTTACATTGTGTGCTTTCTAGCTGCAAATAAGAAAAGTCAATGTACCTTTGATAATGTCGGTATTGGAAACGTAATTCTATTACGATTTATATATAAGTCAAAAACTTATGTTATGAGAATGTCGAGGAGTGTACACGTAATAGTCCATGTAAATAAGCAATGAGAAACGCATGGTTTACATGCTTGAATTTAGATGAAGAAATGGAGGAGAAAAAGTCTGCCGAAGCCGAGATTCGAACCCGGGTCTCTCACGTCACCCTCTGGGCGGGTGCTCTGTGCTCCCGCTACGCGACATATACCACGACCACGATATGTCGTGGTAGCTTAGAGGACAGAGCACCCGCCCGGAAATCGGAAGACCTGGGTTTGATTCCCGGCTGCGGCAGACTTTTTCTCCATCATTTCTTCATCCAGTCCATGTAATGTCATATCATGTAACAAATCATGTAAAAATGTCTCTAAAAAAGGAAGAGTCGCTAACTCCAGCGTCAAAAATCGCTGAACTGATATCCATGATCCAAACTCAACCTTACACAAACTTTACATTCCATACTGCGCAACAGTACTCAAGAAACGGNACCAATCGAAATAAAAATTCCCGCCGTTATGAAATAAGGATTCCAGAAACCTCTTCCGTCTTGACCTGCCCCTAGGGACCAATTTCGCCTCGTTCTGTTTGTCCTGGAAAATAAATCGGAAAAGTAAAAGCTATTTTAACCACCCTGATGTTTTCTGAAAGAATATTTCAGACATTATTTCACGAGGAAATTCAAAAGTTACTTCTCATTTTCGACCACAATACAATGCAATGTTAGAATTTCTATTTTCGACCACAATAGATGGTATTGTGGTCGAAATGCCTTGTTGGGGAATAAAATAAATGTATCTTCCGTATTTTGCAGTATCACTTATCTCGTGATCCCCTACTTACCCAATCGTGCGGATGTGATTTGCAGTAATCCAGTTTCGCGCAAGCCGAGTCAGCAACCATCTCCTCTAGATTCTCTGGAGTCCTGAGCTTCACTTCTCTAAGGCACTCTGCTTTCTCAGTTTCGTGCTCGAATGTGTCGCATATGCCTCGAATAATCTAAAGGAATGTAATATTAGACAATCAGACATCACCAATTAAATCTCGGAAAAATTCCAAGGAAGAATGGATTTAAAAAATGTCTAACCGGACCGGGAATCGAACCCGGGTTTCCCAATTGCCGGTCGGGTGCTCTGTCCGTTGAGCTATCCCGTTTTGTTCTGCCTTGAACTGAATTTCGATCTGCCGGGATAATTTTCATGGCACCGGATAAGACATTATGTTTCCGTTTGGAATAGTCTACCGTCCAAGAACTACCTGAGAAAGGTGTTTTGGTAGCCATTTGGACAGTAGAGGGTGAATCTCATCACTGTTTGCTAGTAAAAACTACTTGTAAGTTAAAGTCACGAAGACCGCAGTATTTAAGGTTATGATTTTTCTGTTTCTGCTCGTCTACTTTCCCAGTTCAATGAGTATTTATTTAAAGATTAACTAAATTTATATTTATGGAAAAATTTAAACGAGATCAGCTAGTTTTGTTCCACTTTTGAAAAACTATATTTAAGATAAAAATATTCATCTATAAAACTAATCACAACTGTATTTTGCTCTTTTGTAGAAGTGATATTTTAATAGTTCTTGGACGACTAAGGTCATTGTATGTACACATTCGGGCACACTTAGGGAAACGAATGCTAAACTCTTCCGTCAAGGGTGATCGCGTCATCAACTTGGGTATCCAACATCTCACTGATAGGTAATTCAAAGGGATATAAAGAGACCTACGAGTTGTTAAAATTTTAATTCATACGAAGGGTTTTTTAGTGTCTCGCAAAGCGTGAGTCAATGCGTAAGTGTGCAAAAGAAAACGGATGATGGAAAATACTGTCCCACGGGAATATCCCTCCGAACCGCGCGTACAAGTGCCGCGATCTATCCTTCGAATTTTATCAAAGGATCAAATAAACATGAGATTTTGACGGTTCCTTTGAAATCTCACCTCTTTGTCCTGGTTGAGTGCCATTAAATCTGACACGACACGCCTGCAGTTCATGCACAAAGCGACTTGAATCTCGCTTCCCGGAGATTTACTCCAAACGTCTAAACATTCGTTTACGGCATTGCATGCGTTTGCGTTACTGGAATAAACATGAGAAATTTATGGATGTTTAAAACGCATCAAAAGACATTCGTTCACGTGTCTTCACATACCTTAAGCTTCGGCACCAGTAATCTTCACCCAGAGCACAGTCATTCTGCGCTGAGATCTTTGCCAAAACTGTAAGAAAGGAGGTATAATTTAGAAATCTACGCTGTAGGGATTGTTTCGGTGTCTTATATGTTAAGGCTAATAATAATTTTATTCCTGAACACGCATTTATCCCCTCTGTCATTTTATTGTAAGTTTTTACTAGTCCTTAAAATTCCTACGCGTAAATAACGTCTGCTCAACTGTGAATATTCTGTGGAAAAATGCGAAGTTTCAGTTTTTCATTATGTCTCAATATTTCGTTTATATTTCCTTACTTATTTGCAGTCTCGATATTTTTCTCTGAAACACCACTGATTTATCTCGCGATACGCATTCTTTGCGTTTAAAAGACTTAGAATTAAACGTAAACAATACTTTTGTCGTATTTTTATGTCCGGATAACTGTTTTCTCCCCTTTTGCACCCTTTTTTTCGAGTATTTAACACTGCTATTTATTATTAAGAAGGTTAAATGCTAGCGAAATTACTACATTCTACACAGCAATAACAAATGATTTGGAAAAATCTAAGCCCCACGCAATAGCCAATTTATCGCGGGTAAGCCATCGTAAAACTAAATCGCCACGGACAAAATCACCGCGGACCAAATTTGAGCACCGAGAATGAAATCGGTGGCTACGTTCTACAACATTTGTGCATTTTTGTCATACACTCAACTTTAAGTCCTAAGGAAACGGCCATGGATAGCGATGGAGACGGTAACGGTCTTCACTCTCTGAGTTTCGGTGCAAAATTATGCAGGAATCTTAGCGTCTCCAATACGCTACGACTGCTGAAAACCTGCCAGGGATTCCAATAGTATTTTCGTGTGTGATGATCAGGTTTAGAAAATATCGATCGATATGCGAAAAGGTTTACCATAGGATTCGTAGATTTCATTCGATATATAAATCTGTCGGTACATTCTGTAGTCTGTACATTGTCAGTTTATGTAGGCAAATTGGTGAATAGAAGACGAAAAATCTATAAAAATAACTTTTAGCGCTTAGTAAGGTGGCCGATAACCGTAAAGGTTTAAACATCTAGTCTAATTCGGATAAGAATGACGGATTCCTAATACGTGCTTGTTTCGGATGACTACAATTGGCGATTGCGTTCCCATGGAATTCTACATCTACGTCTACATCAATACCCTACAAACCGCCTTTCAGCGTGTGGCAGGGGGTGTTNTTTTGCACCCTTTTTTTCGAGTATTTAACACTGCTATTTATTATTAAGAAGGTTAAATGCTAGCGAAATTACTACATTCTACACAGCAATAACAAATGATTTGGAAAAATCTAAGCCCCACGCAATAGCCAATTTATCGCGGGTAAGCCATCGTAAAACTAAATCGCCACGGACAAAATCACCGCGGACCAAATTTGAGCACCGAGAATGAAATCGGTGGCTACGTTCTACAACATTTGTGCATTTTTGTCATACACTCAACTTTAAGTCCTAAGGAAACGGCCATGGATAGCGATGGAGACAGTAACGGTCTTCACTCTCTGAGTTTCGGTGCAAAATTATGCAGGAATCTTAGCGTCTCCAATACGCTACGACTGCTGAAAACCTGCCAGGGATTCCAATAGTATTTTCGTGTGTGATGATCATGTTTAGAAAATATCGATCGATATGCGAAAAGGTTTACCATAGGATTCGTAGATTTCATTCGATATATAAATCTGTCGGTACATTCTGTAGTCTGTACATTGTCAGTTTATGTAGGCAAATTGGTGAATAGAAGACGAAAAATCTATAAAAATAACTTTTAGCGCTTAGTAAGGTGGCCGATAACCGTAAAGGTTTAAACATCTAGTCTAATTCGGATAAGAATGACGGATTCCTAATACGTGCTTGTTTCGGATGACTACAATTGGCGATTGCGTTCCCATGGAATTCTACATCTACGTCTACATCAATACCCTACAAACCGCCTTTCAGCGTGTGGCAGGGGGTGTTAACACCGGATGTTCGAACTATTTCTTTATCTTGTTAATATCGCGTATCGTTCGCGGAAAGAATGAGTCCCTAAAACGAATAGTCCTTGCATCTATTTCCCTTATTCTACGCTCATTGTCGGACCGGCCAAAATAGCAGGGGGGTCGCATAATATTCATTACGTCTTCCGCAAACGCACTGTCTCGAAATTTATCATGTAATCGCAGCCTAGCTTCCCATCTCCTTTCTTTCAAGGATTCCCAACTTGCGTCGAATTCTGGGATTCTTATATGCGAAATACATTTTTCATAATCACCTTTTGCCAAATACTAATGAGTTATCCCAAAGTGATGTCTGATACATTTTACGTCTGATGTTCAAAATAAATATAATCCATGCTGTCATCCATTATCTATAATGTTTTCGACTTAGAAATGAGTTTGAGGAAACTTGAGCTACATGATTATATCCTTCACATGTGCGTTGGCTATATTAGTTTAAATAGGGAATTTAATTAAATGTTAATTACGATAAAAAGAAAGAAATACATGCAAATGCTCACCGCTCAAGATCAACAAGATGGTGAAGTATAACATCTTCGTCCAATTGCGAGAAGAGGTCCTCCTTAATGCTCCAAAAAACTAGCATTCGTAATAATATGGAGATTGCCTATCTTATAAAAGCCACAATCCGGAATGCCAAGAGAATCACTTCCTGTGAAATTGGGAAAAACAACGTTGCGGCAAAGCTATCGAATTCTCCTCAGTACTTCCTGAGGTTAGCCGCCGATTAAAATGAATCATATTTGGATACGAAGTCTTATATTCTGGGAAGTGTAATTTTGAATTTTTTTATAAATCGAAAATTTTCCTGCAGAATATAATTTTTCATCCTCTGTATTGCTGTATTTCTACCCACATGTGACATTTATAATAGGTATTATTTACCTAACTGTATCGGAATATAATTCTATTAGTTTAAAATAACATTGTTCCTTTATTAGTTTTTTCATAGAACTATTCCTTTTAGTTCGAATTTAAATGTTGCTGAAAATAAAAAGAGATCACTCATTGACATAATATTTCGTTATTTTATGCCGAAAGTAGTGGTAGTTTTACCAGCCGAGATCATGCTGCATATATATCACAGATGCGTGTATTATATTTTTTATATGCTCATATAATTCTAGAACATATAATAGATCGTCATCATCGTAGATCCACGATACAAGTGTTTCACATTTGGATCCGAGTTCCCATGTTATGGAAAGTTTTTTATATCGTTTTTTTATTTTAAATGTTATACAAAAGGTAATGCCTTTTCCCAACTTCTATTACTATTATTCACTCTACATATTATATTTAAGAAAGGGATATTATATAAACCGCATATGCAAGTGTTTCCAATTGTTGAAAATATGATAATTTCGTTTTTAGTTATCTCTCAGAGCTATTTTTAAATTAAATATTACATGTTGCAGGATTAAAAGACATACTCTCATTGACGTAATATCGCGATATGTTATACAGAAAGTAGCATTTGTTTTTCCAAGCGAGAACTTCCAGCACACTCATCAGATATAAAGGGGCAGCGATGCCTATCATCGGTTGGTATGTTTCCCCATTTTTATAGGAACTGTAGAACTATGAGACAAGCTGAAAAATTTTTTTAAGATGTAAAAAGCCCCAGAATATAATTATTTTCATCTCTCGAGTTAAATTTCGACTGTAAATGTTAATTAGTTATTCCACAGTAATTTTAGTGTTTATGAAATTTTGCCTTACAAATAACCGAAATCGTAGGGTAATTAACAGCCGGGCATGAATTGGCACCCGATGATTTGGTCCGTTACGATTTGGTCCCACGACAATTTGGTCCCACGACGATTAGGTCTGCGAAGATTTGGTCCGCGGCGGCTGGGTGCCACGATGATTTAGGAGCGACACGCGATGAATTGGTTTTTGGGCAAGACTGCGATTTGTCGTAATTAATTGTCATTGTTATTGCTGGATAGAATGCAGAAATCTTAGAAGTACTAAACTGTTTGTTAAACAAAAATTAGAAGTATACCTTAATGGAATCGAAGCGTGCGTTACATTAATCATCTATTTTCATTTACATTGTCATCGTTATGGAGTTACCATTTCATTAATCAACTATTTCGATTTCTCCTCATCGTTATTTATCTCTGAAACAACACTCATTTATCTCGGGATGCATATTCCCCGCGTATAAAAGACTTGAATTTAAACACAAACAATACTTTTGTCACATTTTTACGTCCGGATAACTGTTTCCCTCCCCTATTGCCCACCCAATTTACGCATTGATGCGTAAAATGTGGCATGCAATACAAAAGGTATGTGCACCCATACCTCAGAAGAGTGTAGGTAAAAATAAAACAAAGCGTTGCCACCTTTCCAAATTGTCAAATTGCAACGTATTTACATACAAATATATAAATAAATATGACAGGATTGCTTCTCAAATATCTTTATTTTACAATCTAAGGATTAGCGTTATACATTATTTTCACAGAGATGTCGAAGAAAATATTTATAACCTAACACTTAAATAGTAGCGTGACATGGTGTGGCATGCCACACAAAAGGTATGTGCACCTCAGAAGAGTTTAGGTAAAAATAGAAGACAGCGTTGGTGGACAACCTGGTCAGATGGTAAAAGGCAACGTAATTGCAAACAATTAAATAAATAAATTTAACACAATTGATTTTCAAAGAGCTTTATTTTACAATTTAAGGATGATGGAAAAAAATCATCACCTAACACTTTAATAGTTGCGTGACATGTTATGGCGTTGGCTTATATTGACCCGAAACATTCAATAAATTGATTTTATTAAGGAGAATCAACAAACTGTGCCTTATGAACCTATGTGAGTCATGATGAAGAAATTGATAGAGAAAAAGTCTGCCACAGATGGTAATCAAACTCGGGTATCCCACTTTCCGGCCGGGAGCTCTGTCCTCTAAGCCACCATGACAGAACGATCACTTCTTCGATTTCTTGGGCTGTAAATTCAAACATGTGAACCATGCGTTTCTCATCCCTTATCTACTTCGCCGTTCCTGGCCTTAAGGAAGTCTACTGTGGTGGTGAGGTGGCATCTTCGATGTCCCGAGTGTGCGCAGGAGTTCGGAGCCATCTTTGATGGACCCTCCGCAGTACACAGAGTCCCATTATAGCCTAAGAAATTGAAGGTGGGATCGTTCTGTTTGGCTGCTTAGAGGACAGAGCACCTGTCCGGAAAGTGGGAGAACTGGGTTCGTTTCCTGGCTGCAGCAGACATCTAAATTCAAGCACGTGAACCATGCGTTTCTCATCGCTTATCTATGTGATTTATGAAACGAAATAACGATTTTCGCAGACAATTTATTAAAAATCATGTATTTTATAATTGAAATTGTTGCGACAGAATGAATGCAACTACGATGCAGTCTCTTCCTTTCACTCTTCAGGCAGTGATTTCTATAAAACGCAAAAAACCACGTCGAGTAAAAAGTTATGTTGAAAAAATGTCACGAGTTTAGACCCTGCCAAATGTAAGATATATAAAGACAGAGATTTACGTTGCCTTCCTGTTTTCGTACAAAAACTCCTCACGTGAAACCCGAAGAAAATTTCATTTTCGTCACATTGTCAGTCTCGACTTCTTACAGGTTAATTGAGGCAAGGATCATTTATCTCTTACTCTTGTACAAACAATCTTAAATTAGATTATTCTGATTAAAATGTAATGCTCATTCAGAGTTCAGATGTTATTCCACATCTTACTTTCAGCAAAGTAATTTTGAAGGATCTGCTGTTGTTCATGTGGTTTACACACTTTCGGTCGAGTTAGTGGAAGAATTCGGAATATCAACCTCCATATTGATGCTTCCCATCCCCAGAGCACAGCTGCAATAAAATATTTATGGGTGTATTAGCATAGAAAACTTTTAATTTGATAAAACTGTCACTACGTTCCATGAATCTTTTGAGTTTGTGCGATTTTCTTCTTGCGATTAATCATTAGCTGGAGCGAAACAAATTTCTTCCTTTTGGATTAATCTTAAGCTTTTCCTTCGGTTTGTCTTTGAAATACCAATATCAAGCAAATACTAAAGACAACTTTTCTAATTTGCAAAGATGTATCAGTGTTTAATGTCCAGTTTTAGTTATTGATTTGTGAAGTAATTTTACATTTATCATCAATTTTGTATATAATTAAACAGTTTAATAATGTATAACTCGTATATTTTGATGTTCTATAATTTGTAATTCTTTGTCATTTTATAATGAAATAGTGCAATTGTTGATATGATTTATTTGCTTATTATTTGATGCAATATTTGTAGATGAACGATTAACTCTTACAATTTCTTTTACTTCTAAAACGTATACTATTAGTACGTTTTGCGTGACTTGTGATATTTTTTATTATTAACTTACCAATCGAAATAAAAACTTCCGCAATTATGAAATAAGGATTCCAGAAACCTCCTCCGTCTTGACCTACCTCTAGGGACCAATTTCGCCTCTTTCTGTTCGTCCTGGAAAATAAACCGGAAAAGTGAAAACCATCTTAATGACCCTGATGTTTTTCTGAAAAAATATCTTAGACATTATTTCACGAGGAAATGTAAAAGGTACTCCGCATTTTCGACCACAATAAGATCTATTGTGGTCGAAGCATCTTTGTGGGAACTGTTTTGGTGTATGGAAGTGAAACGTGGATCTTAATAAAGGTAGAAATGAAAATATTGGAGGACTCGAGATGTGGATGTGGCGTAGAATAGACAAAATATGTTGTGTCTACAGAAAAACCATTACAGAGATACATTAACAAATCCTGTGGTTTGTAAAAGTATGAACTTTGTTTGTTCCTGATGGAGACTTACAACGAAGTCACTGTAGTTGATTCTGGTGTAAGTCACTGATGTTAGTCACACCAAGCAGTTGATTCTGGTTTATTTTTTCCGGGATTTTCTTTGAGAATGGCAAAAAAAACAAGTCATCGATTGTAAATGTACCATAAATTACATTAACATTAGTACCTCTGATAGTCGCCATACAACGAATTTCAGTGGGTGTGATAACACAGAGCTCCTCAGATAACTTTCTGATTTATTTACCTTATAATATCCCAAAAAAGGTATCAGCTCTCGCTATAAACCCGCGAAATATCTTTTACTTCTGGCTTCCAAATCAGCGGTCGCCGAGAGCTGGAATGACAATATCGCGTATTTATTATTTAAATCACTATCTAAATGTTTTTCGAAAAGTTTGTACCTATACTCGGTTCTTCTATCCTTCAAGAATCCCATACGAGGCTATTGTTAATTTCTGTTACACAGCCATGACGTTTCCTCTAGCAAAAGGAGCCGCTTTACATTGTGTGCTTTCTAGCTGCAAATAAGAAAAGTCAATGTACCTTTGATAATGTCGGTATTGGAAACGTAATTCTATTACGATTTATATATAAGTCAAAAACTTATGTTATGAGAATGTCGAGGAGTGTACACGTAATAGTCCATGTAAATAAGCAATGAGAAACGCATGGTTTACATGCTTGAATTTAGATGAAGAAATGGAGGAGAAAAAGTCTGCCGAAGCCGAGATTCGAACCCGGGTCTCTCACGTCACCCTCTGGGCGGGTGCTCTGTGCTCCCGCTACGCGACATATACCACGACCACGATATGTCGTGGTAGCTTAGAGGACAGAGCACCCGCCCGGAAATCGGAAGACCTGGGTTTGATTCCCGGCTGCGGCAGACTTTTTCTCCATCATTTCTTCATCCAGTCCATGTAATGTCATATCATGTAACAAATCATGTAAAAATGTCTCTAAAAAAGGAAGAGTCGCTAACTCCAGCGTCAAAAATCGCTGAATTGATATCCATGATCCAAACTCAACCTTACACAAACTTTACATTCCATACTGCGCAACAGTACTCAAGAAACGGACGAACGTTAAAAAATAAACCACCTCCTCGATATTCGATTGACTCTCACAGAAAAGGATGAAAAACTGCCTAAGAGTTCCAATACATATAGAGTATTTATAATTTTGATAAATTATTAAGAAAAAGGGTAACAATAACTTCGCACGTCAAGGCGTGCACCTAGGATAATTCCCAAGGAATGCACGTCCTTTTTTCCTCGGACATATTATTACTTAAAAGAAAACATGAGTACTTATTTGTAATGGCCTAAGAATTCCAATGCGGCGCTAATAATATCCTAGAGGTTTTGGCTTAAGATGTTGCCCTGTAGTATAATTGTATTTTGCAATATCACTTATCTTATGATCCTCTACTTACCCAATCGTGCGGATATGATTTGCAGTAATCCAGTTTCGCGCAAGCCGAGTCAGCAACCATCTCCTCTAGGTCCTCTCGAGTCCTGAGCTTCACTTCTCTAAGGCACTCTGCTTTCTCGGTTTCGTGCTCGAATGTGTCGCATATGCCTCGAATGATCTAAAGGAATGTAATGTTAGACAATCGGAAATCACCAATTAAATTTCGGATAATGTTTATGGCACCGGATAAGACATTATGTTTCGGTTTGGAGTAGTCTACCGTTAAAGAACTACCTGAGAAAGGTGTCTGGGTAGCCATTAAGACATTAGAGAGTCAATCTCATCACTGTTGTGGACTATTTACTACCAAGTTAAAGGTGTGGGGCCGCAATACATGAGTTTATGATTTTTCAATTTCTACTAGTCAACTATCACAGTTAAATGGATATTCATTTAAGGAAGAATTTAATTTATATTTATAGAAAGGTTTAACGAGATCAGCTTATTTTGTTCCACTTTCGAGAAAATATATGATTAAGATGAAAATATACTGATATCATTCTATTTTTTATTGTTAATTGGAACTTGGTTATCCACCATCTCACTAATAATCCAAAGGAATATAAAGAGGTAATAATGGACGAACATATTATTGATTTAATTTCCTGATTGATTGAAAAATGCATCATAGAATCAATGGTACATACTCCCTTTGTTAAATCTAACATGCTATTTGTACTTTACCTCATGTAACTTCTTCGGGTTTACCTCCAGCTAATTTCTCAATAATTGTGCTCTTAATTTACGGAGGAATTAAAAAAAATTATAATCAAGAAAATACCTTTTTGCTTAAGTATGTACTTCCGAGATAGATTAGATATTATACGGGAAACATTTCAATCACGGGGTATTTATTCTTAAATAAGATCTAGTGGACAGTGTATTTTCAAGATTAAAAGGTATTTTTATGCGTTATATTAAGACAGCGATACACGCCTTGACAGGGGCAGCATATTAGTAGTTTTTTGGTCATATCTGACCCGTAAGCCATCAGTATAAAACCACGGCAGTAGGCCAGTGACGGAGGCCAGCTGGGCTCTATTAAGGTTTCTATACTTCCCTGCAGCTTTCCAATCGCAACTATTATGCTTCTGCAGAGTGATGTATCTTGAGTTAGCTCTTGGGTGCCGTGTAATTTAATTAATTGTGTCAATTTCCGGGGAAAATATGTTCTTCATGTTTGAGTTACCTGTTATTCATATACGCTATATATAACATGTCGCGCTTTATTTTGCGATATATTATTTCGCTTAATTAGAGTTCATCATGAAAATTTTCTAGTATCCTATCCCAATTTAATATTTATTTTCTTAACATTTGAATTCATATAAAGGGTTTTTTAGTGTCCCGCAAAGCGTGAGTCAATGCGTAAGTGTGCAAAAGAAAACGGATGATGGAAAATACTGTCCCACGGGAATATCCCTTCGAACCGCGTGTAAAAGTACCGCGATGCCCCGGACTCTACCAAAGTATTTACCAATGTATCACATAAGCATGAGATTTTGATGGTATCTTTAAATCTCACCTCTTTGTCCTGGTTGAGTGCCATTAAATCTGACACGACACGCCTGCAGTTCATGCACAAAGCGACTTGAATCTCGCTTCCCGGAGATTTACTCCAAACGTCTAAACATTCGTTTACGGCATTGCATGCGTTTGCGTTACTGGAATAAACATGAGAAATTTATGGATGTTTAAAACGCATCAAAAGACATTCGTTCACGTGTCTTCACATACCTTAAGCTTCGGCACCAGTAATCTTCACCCAGAGCACAGTCGTTCTGCGCTGAGATCTTTGCCAAAACTGTAAGAAAAGTGGCATAATTTAGAAATCTGTGCTGTAGGGATTGTTTCAGTGTCTGAAATGTGGACCGTTACTGATAATTTCTATTTCTGAACACCCATTAATTACTTTCTGTTTGTGTATTTTATTGAGTTCTTCTGGTCCTCGTACGTATGTACGTCTGTTCAACTGTGGATATTCTATGGAAAAATACGAAGTTTCATTGTCCTTGCGCGTGCTCACTATCCGTGCCGAATCTCGGGAACTACTGGGTAGATTGTATTAATATTTTAGAAAAACCTCATTAATGTCTATTAATGTAGGACTCGTAGAGTTGATTGGCTACATATATCTGAAGAGGACCGTACATGGTCACTTAAGGTAAGCAAAGTTGGTAAGTAGAAGGCGAAAAATCTATAAAATAGCCTTCCGAACTTAGTACTACTGTATGATGGCCGATAGGCGCACAGGTTTTAAAACGACCGCGGGTAGTCAACTTCTGATAAGAGCAACGGATTCCTAATACGTGATTGTTTTGGATGACTACCATTGGCAATTGCGTTCCAATGAAATTCTAGGATCCTTAACGAAATACCTTTTTCCTAAATATCTTCCATCAAAAACTGGTGAGTTGTTATCCCAAAGTGATGTAAAATAGGTATACTTATTTACATCTGAGGTTCAAAAAATATAATCCACACTAGCACCCATTAGCTGAGATGTCTATATCTTAAAATTAAATTAGATAGAACTGGAATTATATGTTTATATCCTGCAAATGATTTAGTATTTATTATACAAATACGTATGTCTCCCATCTACATGAATGTATGCTATATAAGTAAGGAATCTGTTAAGCAGGGAATATGATTATATGTTAATTATGATAGAAATAAGAAATACATGCAAATGCTCACCGCACGAGATCAACAAGATGGTGAAATATAACATCTTCGTCCAATTGCGAGAAGAGGTCCTCCTTAATATTCCAAAAAAACTAGCATTCGTAATAATATGAAGATTGCCTATCTTATATAGAAGCCGCAATCCGGAATGCCAAGAGTATCACTTCCTGTGAAATTGGGAAAAACAACATTGCGGAAAAGCTATCGAATTCTCCGCAGTACTTCCTGAGGTTAGCTGCCGATTACAGTGAATCATTTTTGGATACGAATTCCCATCTTTTGGGAATCGTAATTTTGAATTTTTTATAAATAGAAAAATTTCCTGCGGCATTTCTTTTTATCCTCTGCATCAATGAACTTCTAACCACATATTTTATTTACATTAGGTATTATTTATCTAACTGCACCTGCAATTGCTTTTACTTGTTTAAAATAACATTGTTCCTTTATTAGTTTTTTCACAGAACTGTTCGTTTTAGATAGAAATTAAATGTTACCGAAATTAAAAAGAGATCACTCATTGGCATAATATTTCTTATGTAACCGAAATTAGTGGTTGTTTTAACAGCCCATATCATGCTGCACATGTATCGCAGATACGTACGTTTATTATATCTTTTATATGCTCTTACAAATCTAGTCACTAAAATAGATCCACGATATCAGTGTTTTACATTTGGATCTGAGCTCCCATGTTCTGGAGAGTTATTTTATATCGTATTTTTTATTTTTCGAGTTTTATGCAAAATATAATGTCTTATCCCAACCTCTCGATATTATTCACTCCACATATTATAGTTAAGAAACGTAAAATATGAACCGCATCTCCAAGTGTTTCTAATTGTTGAAATTATCATCATTCCGTTTTTAGTCATTTCTCAGAGTTATTTCTTTAAATTATAAATTACGTGTTGCAGAAATAAAAAGACATTTACCCTCATTGACATAATATCGTGATAATTTATACATGCAGAAAGTAGCAGTAATTTTTCGAAGCGAGAGCTTCCTGCACACTCATTATATGTATGAGAATAGATTTTTTTTCTCTTGTCTTAAATTGTAGTAACCGTAATAGATCTGTATGAAAACTGTACGGATATCTAATATCATAAAATCCGTCCGTCCGCCATGTTATTTACCTCAAGTTGAATTTGTCTAGCATCTATCAGTCTTCTTTCCTCTAATTTAGAAACTGTTTTTCGTAGAGGTATGAGACAAGCTGCGCTATGTTTAAAAGAGGTGAAGTGCCCCAGAAAAATTATTCTCGTCTCTGTTAGGGCTCTTGTTCGAATCCAGGAGTCCGTAATTTTTCATTTTTAAGTCCGCAAGGTTTTATTCCTTAATTCTTTTATATACGTCAATGCGAGTGAAGTTTCATCACACTTGCTTCATTTGACCACTCAAACTAAAATTTATCTCATTCCTGCAATATTGAAGCGTCTTGAAATCGATTTAAATATTAATTCGCAATTTACGCACAAAAATGTAGGATATTTCTTTCTCTTTTCGGTAATTACAGAGACGAAGGTCGTCGTTTTCTCAGATTCAGTTGCTACCAAATCAAATATTTAGATAAATATTCATTTTCTTTAACCAATAGCTTATATTTTCCCATTTCATTTTAACTTCATACCACCTGGGCATTATTTTATATTTCCGCTAACAGTGATAGTAATATAATTAGGATATACATTATTATAGTTATTGGTTACGTATACATTATTAGTGATATAGTTAGGGTATCATTAGTATAGTACGTACATGCGTATTCTTATGAACAGAAACAGTATGCTGCTATCCAAATTGTTACTAAGAGTGTATTTGGGGATCTTTTGAAAGCCCGTTTATTTATGGTTTCTTGGCAAAAATTTAAGAATTCAACGAATACAAGAATTTTTATCAACGGGGATGATTCATCATAAAACATAATTTTATCTTAAGCCACTCTTACGAGTCACGACTGACTTATTTTCTAATTTTTCTTAAACCAGCGTTGTTTTTTCCATCGATATTTCAATAGGGATTATGAATTTGATGAAATGGAAGTTTGGTGTGCCGTCGACTTTAAGTAATGTCTAAAATCGCTACGGTGGAAAAAGAACAGGAGGATCTGCGCTAAATTACGAGCAAAACAATCTGTATTTATTCGATTGAAAATCCTTTTCTATGTACACGCTGCTTTCTGTCAACAAAAGACACTTATGTTACACAAGGTTCGAAATTACTACCGATAACATTTTTATTACGTTTGCATGTATAATGCAATTACATTTTTATTACAATAATATAT
This sequence comes from Ladona fulva, assembly GCA_000376725.2. Lineage (NCBI taxonomy): Eukaryota > Metazoa > Arthropoda > Insecta > Odonata > Libellulidae > Ladona > Ladona fulva. The sequence goes on along the minus strand of KZ308529.1, from coordinate 164,404 downwards.
TTAATAAAGCTTAGGTAAGTAATACAAAGAGGAAAAAGTGCCAAACTATCAAGTATCTTACGCCACGTCAATGCTTGAAGTTTCTGGATATAGAATGTGAAGAAACTATTTCGATTTACCCTGAAAAAGTGGTGGATTTTTCTGCAGTAATGTGCGAAACTCAGTGTCACCTCAGCACCTCGAATTCAGTCACGTAGTCTTTTCGGCAGTCTTCTATAAGTTTTTCAGTATTATCATGTTATATTCCGATTGTGAAGGTCAATTCCACAGTAAGTTTAGAATGTTTATGAAATTTTACCTTACATATAAACGAAATATAACATTATGATATCTGGCCCTGAAGTGCACTTTAGTTAAAGCCCATTGTAAGTGTAAATTATAATTCTGGGCCTATAGAGTTATTTTCTAAAATGTATCTGATATTGGGTTACTTTGTCTGAAATCGTTAAGGCTTTCGTATCTTTCGAATGCAGTTTTACTGTATATCTGTTTAATTAGGTCTAATATTTTGATGGATGTGAAAGTAAATTTATTGATTTTTATTAGCCTGGTTCAATTTCAACATCCAGCTATTTTATAAGGCGTAATATGTTTGTATGCGCTTTAGAACAGGAGTGCTCAATTTATACCCCACAAATTGATTTGCCCTTTGAGGATTATCTCTGGTCTGCAAAGGATTTTTAAAGTGATTTTATCGATGCTTTTCACTCATCATAAATCATCAAAGAAGAACTTTCGGCATTATGGATGTTTACAAATGTAATTATGCATAAAATATGGCATGCAATACAAAAGGTATGTGCTCCCGTACCTCAGACGAGTTTTGGTAAAAATAAAAGACGGCGTTGCCATCTGGCCAGATGGTAAAATTGCAACGAATTTACATCCAAACATAAATAAATATGACAGAATTGCTTCTCAAATATCTTTATTTTACAATTTAAGGTTTAGTGCACAGAGATATCGTAGACAATATTTATAATCCTAACCCTTAAATAGTGGCGTGAGACGTGGTGGTGTTCCCTATCGCATTGGCTTATATTGACCCGAATCATACAATAAATTCTTTGGTAATTTTCTAAAGGAGCATCATCAAAATGTGCTTTATGAACCTATGTAATTTATGGAACAAAAACAAACGAAATTCACAGAAAAATAATTAAAAATTATGTATTTTTAATTGAAACTAGTTGCGATAATGATCCACCCCTTTCACTTCACTCTTCTGGTCAGGCAGTTATTTTTATAAAACACAAACAACCACGTCGAGTAAAAGTTATACACAAACGAGTCGCAAAACGTCATAAGTTTTTACACTACCTAATGTAAGATTTATAAAGACAAAAATGTACGCCGTCTTCTTGTTTTCGTACAAAAGCTCCTCACGTAAAACACGAACAAAATTTCGTTTGAGTCACATCACCGGACGCGACTTCTTACCAGTTAATTGAACTAAGGATCAAATATCTGATACTCTTACACAAAAACAATCTTAAGTTAGATTATTCTGATAAAAATGTAATGCTCATTCAGAGTTCAGATCTTATTCCACTCTTTCTTTCAGCAAAGTTATTTTGAGAGAACTGTTGTTGTTCATGTGGTTTATGCACTTTCGGTCGAGTTAGTGGAAGAATTCGGAATATCAATCTCCATATTGATGCTTCCCATCCCCAGAGCACAGCTGCAATAAAATTTGTGTAAATGTAGTAGCATAGAATACTTTTAATTTGCTATTAATAAAACTATCACTACATTACATGAATCTTTTGAATTAGTGCGATTTTTTTCTTGCAATTAATTATTAGTCGAAACGAAACTAATGTCTTCCTTTTGGAATAATCTTAAGCTTTTTCTTCGGTTTGTCTTTAAACTAACAATATCAAACTTAGTAGTAAATGAATGCTTTCCAAAATTTCAAAGATGTATCAGTGTTTACTACCCTGTCTTATTCATTAAATTGTGAAGTAATTTTAAATTTATCTTTAATTTCGCATTTTATTATACAATTAAATAATGCATAAATATATTGATATTCTATATTTTGTAAAGTTTCCTTATTTTACAAAGACAGAATGCAGTTGCTGAGATGATTTATTTGCTTATAATTTGATGCAATACATGTTTATTCACCTTGTAGATGAATGATTCTTACGATTTTCAATTTATTTTACTTTTAAAATGTATATTATTGGTGTATTTTGCTTAACAGTGTTCATTATTGTGAATAAAAATGCTGAAGTGTGATGTAAGCTGTGAGGTGAAATAGTAGCATTTGCCATCACTAATTTAGACTTTCAATTTTTTGAAGCAGTCATAAATGTAACGAATTAATTTTCATCTTTAAAGTTAAACATTATTTATAGTGCAGGAAATTTTATCGTGTTGCCAGCCGGATTCCTTTTATCCGAATACATCGTGGTTCGGCCTCTTCCCCTAGTGCCATCTCGAAGGTGAACATTATATGCCAAAATGCGATGGATTTCAGAGCAGTAACCTGGCTGACAACCTGAGAAAATAACCTGCATCATCTACGCCGGGTACAAACACAAGGTCATTCATATTATCTACAATAACTTAAATGAATATTCATAACAATAACAATGATGATACGATGACTGCTATTATTCAAGTTTTACTCTCTCAATCCACGACTAAGAGTATTAGTTCTTATGATATAAAATTTTCCCACTCTGTCCCTGATGCTTATCATAATAAATAAAGGAATGCAATTGAGTCATTATTACTATCATTTTATTTTGTGAATATTTATTTATATATATTTATATATAATATTGTAATATGTTTGTAATAAATCTCGGCTGTGTTAGTTAGAGCTTCAAAGTAAGTAATTAAATAACTCTGGAATCAACCGTCGCGACGGTAAAATTGAAAATTGAGATAAATGTTCTAGAGTATAATAATGAAGTATTAATTAACGTACCAATTGAAATAAAAATTTCCGGCATTGTGAAATAAGGATTCCAGAAACCTCTTCCGTCTTGACCTGCCTCTAGGGACCAATTTCACCTGGCTCAGTTTGTCCTGTAGGATTTCCTTGACCTGAAAGAAATGAAGAGGTAAGAGTCAATTTAATTACCATCATTGTTTATTAAAGATTTCTTAAAACTAAATTTCATAAGGGAAAATAAAAAGATACTTCTTATGTACGTTCAAAATAACATTCTTGTACTTATTCGGCAGTTTATTGACCTGCAACGTATTTAATTCATCACTTTTTCCAATTTCCTCATGCCCATCCCAAGACTGATTTTATAAGAAGTGAAAGTAATACCTGCCAATCTGGAAAGGAGCGAGCTCTCCTGCGGTGACGTTTCGAATTATTCATTTCTTTCTCCCTATCGGTTGGAGGTTCCAGCATTTTTGTATTTTTTGGAAAGGAAAATGTTGTGAAGTACCCAGTAATGAAAACTTCGATAACTTTGTTTTCGTAACTTAGTGTTAGAGACGTGTAAATTATCCTTGTTGCAGTTCGGTGGTGGTTGTGCACACTATGAACCATCCACGTACCACCACCTAGCACTGCATATGTGGTGAATTTGAATCACATCGTGACCAAAGTTATTACTGGTCTCTGTTTCCTGATAGCATTATAAATGCCAATCAGGAAGCTTATTAATAGGTTCGGTGTTTTCACACCCACTGCCATACCCAATACGGCGGCGGGGTACTAATGCAAATGTAAATTAAATTAAGAGGGCGTTGATCATTTCAGCGGCTTTTGAAAGGAATAAAGAGTGGCCAATATTATCAACAATTTTTTTCTTGTCTATTCATTTGACTGATGTAATGTGCATGTGCTGTAATGTGCATGCGTCATAAATAAATACTCATAAATTTAAATAATTATAAATTATACAAATTCTTTAATAATTTAGATAATAATCTAACCAATTTTTTTCTAATGTTCTGCTGGTCAGCTTAGCCACAGTGGTAAAGTGTAACGTATGGGTTAACTGTTTTATTTGCCTTTAGTTGTCGTAATTTCGTACCTATAACGTATGTCTATTGTGGCTCAATTAATCATCGCTGAAAAAAGCTGATGCGTATCCGATATGATTACATTGTCAGATATCAAACTTAAACGTTACAGTCCTCTACTGGCTTTTGTTCCATTGTATGCTAATAAAAGAGGGCAACTTAATTGCCTAGAACTAAGAATGCGATCATCTCTCTGAGGTTAAGAAGTACTTCAAGTACCAATGCAACAAGATATCGAACCGGAATTAAGCAGTTACTCTGAAGATGATACACTGGAACTCGAACCGGTAATCTCAATCATTGCCGTATTAGAAACTTAAAGAGGCTATTAATATCTAATAAGTTCAAATTAGGACTTAATTACTTTGCAAGTTCTTCATTGGGAGCTTTCTGTATTTTTCACTATGTTAACGCGTGGAATACAGACTAATGAACTCTAAATGATGTGGCTTGTCCTAACAATATAGTATGACTAACAGTTTGGGGTGTAAAGTAATGATAGAAGATTAAATATCTATCGCGGTAGCTTGATTCTTTTTGGACTTCATTTAATAATTTTTATCAAAAATATTGATATATCATCATATGATTATTTGCTTTCCTTAGTTAATAATCTATTAATTAACCGTGGTCTGTAATAGCGTTAATTAATCGACACTTAACATTTGCTAGCAAAGATTATACCTGTACTACGTTCTTATATCCTTCGGAAAATCCGATAGCAGGGTTATGATCATTTCATATGCACAGGTATCAAACCTGTGGTTGGCTTTAACGATAGGAGCCGCTCTACATTGTACACCCTTTAGACCTAAGAAAAAAATCCCTTCACTGGTAGATTTCATACCGCGCAGCATTATACAAATGGACGAAAGGCGAATATCATGTTACCTCTATGACACTCGACTGACTCTTTGAGAGTTCGGCTGAACACCGTCAGAATCCTATCGGGAGACACCACTACATGAATATGCATGATTAAGGAACCATAGTGCATATTTGCCCATCCAATGTCACTCCTTCGGTAATTTTCTACTTACCATCCCATCGTGCAGATGCAATTTGCAGTAATCCAGTTTCGCGCAAGTCAAATCAGCAATGATCTCCTCTATGTCATCCGGAGTCCAGCGTCTAATTTCCTCAAGGCACGCTAATCTCTCGGTTTTGCGCTCGTATGTATCGCAAATTCCTTGAATAGTCTAAATGAGAATAACAGTAGACAATCGGAAATCAAGAATCAAATTCTGGAGGAAAAGCTATGGTAATTGCATTGGATGTTTTATTTGGTTAGGGCCAGTCTGGATGACTGATGGACGATAGAGTTCATAATGAGTTCAGGCTTAATTCTCTGGTAGTAAGAGACACAAAAATGCATAATGACAGCTTTACCTAACCATTAATTATATTTTATTTAGTGGTTAAGTAAAGCTCTCATTGTTTAGTTTTGAGAGTTTATAGTGACAGGTTTCATGCATCCTATCATTACTAATTCTTTTTAAATTTGTATTTAGAATGAAACTAATACAGGATTTCTGGTGTTACGCGAACCTTGAGTCAAACGACCATCTAACGGAACTGTATTGTGTAGATTTCCACATTTTAACTAAAAATGATATATTGATGGCGTGCTTGCAATCTTACCTCGACTTCATTGTTGAGTACAATTAAGTCGGACACAATACGCCTGCAGTTCATGCACAAAGCGACTTGAATCTCGTTTCCAGGAGATTTTCTCCAGACGTCCAAACATTCTTTCACCGCATTGCATGCGTTTGCATTACTGGAACAAAAGAAGAGAAATTTTCGTGAGTTTAAACGCATGTAAAGGCATTCGCGCCTGACTTCACATACCTTAAACTTCTACACCAGTAATCTTCACCTAGATGGCAATCATTCTGCGCAGAGATCACAGCCAAAACTGTAAAGAGAGAAATAGTTTTAGGAATCGTCGCTGGAAGTTTCATTATGCCAGAATTCTGTCGCTAGAAATTAAATTAAAAACTTTTAATTTCTGCCTTCTCTTCTGCCTATAGTGAGTATATTCTCTTCTAATGGATTATAGCAATACCTACGTGTAAATTTTATTTATAGCATGTATAGATACTTTCATCTTTAGATGTTACTCCTCTGCTCTTTTTACCAATCAAGACATGAATATTCCTTCAATTGGCACTGGAAATATCATCATCATGAGTCCTCAAACTCTCGGTACATATATGTAATTGGTAATCCCCTACCCCCTCTCCTGTATTCTGCAATAATTTTGATGAAACAAGTTTTCTTTTATCTTCCTCTCTGTCCTTTCATGGTTGCAAAGATTTAATCGCTTTCTTAAAGAACTCATCCCCTGTAAAAAACTGACCCACCCATCTCCTCTGTCTTCTCTGCACTCGGCCTATCTAAACCCTTTTTCTGTTACTACTCCCAGAGCTTCCTCGATTTTTTATTCTATCGACCTTTTCAATACTTTATTCAGAGCACAGCTTTTTGTCAGAAGCCGTTAATTTTTTACTTTCCCATCTTTTCTTCAAACCTTTGTTCCCGCGGGGTAAGGTATTCCAGAATACGGATTATACACATTCGTTGCTAATTTCTTAATCAAGACACTTCGAGGCTCCCGGAAAGCCAAGTGGGCAACGCGTTCGACTTCAGAGAAAGCGGTCCCGGGTTCTATTTCCGGTGGGGTCCCACGTGCGAAATGACCTCAGCTGTCGAAGCACTTTTAAAAATACTACTACTACGACACTTCATCCTCAGTTTCTGATGCTTCATGTAAGCTTTGTTGTCAACATCTATCACTGTTTCAACATGATTAGTAATTCTGCCTTTTCAAGGAAGTACATTGATGCTATTGCTCTGTTCCTCACTAATACAACTAAAAGTGAGAATTTTTATCGTACACTCAACCAATCATAGAAACACACCAAGGCATAGCTATAAAGAAGTTAACAGTTTCCATTCTCAGAGTTTCGATAGAAGAGTGAGCTTGAACCTTGAATACTCCAAAATGGCTTATATTCCGTAGAACTTCCTGTAATTAACTCTTATAAATTCAATATTGCATCTTTGAATACAATGACGGTTGAAAAAATATCAGTCGATATGTATTAGTGAATAATATTGGATTGAGCTTGAACCTTGAATACTCCAAAATGGCTTATATTCCGTAGAACTTCCTGTAATTAACTCTTATAAATTCAATATTGCATCTTTGAATACAATGACGGTTGAAAAAATATCAGTCGATATGTATTAGTGAATAATATTGGATTCGGAAGGAAGGTTTTTTTGGAAGCATATATCTTAAGCAAACCGTAAATTATCTCAGAAGCTACGAACATTGATGAGTAGATGGCGGAAAAAGACTTACGACCTGAGTATCAATTTAAAAATCATTTATGCTGACATCCATTAGCGAACTTATTCTCTTATTACATTAGAACTTAACTAGAGAATACTTGAGTTCTCTCGAGTACATCTCTTGCCTCAATAAGGCAATTAAATCAATTATGTAAATTATCAATCAATTATGTAAGATATGATAATTTAAATAAATACTTTTAAATAAAGATTGTGATTAAGATATTATAATTAATGATAAAAATACTCACCGCTTGAGATTAATAGGATGGTGAAATGTAACATCTTCCTCCGAGTGCAAGAAGAGGTCCTTCTCAGTACCCACTGAAACTAGTGATCGAAATAATATGAAGATTGTCTATCTTATATAAAAGCCACAATCCGGAATGCCAAGAGTATCACTTCCTGTGAAATTGGAAAAACAACGTTGCGGCAAAGCTATCGAATTTTCCGTAGTACTTCCTGAGGTTAGCCGCCGATTAAAATGAATCATATTTGGATACGAAGTCCTATATTCCGGGAAGTTTAATTTTTGTTTTTTAAATCGAAGAATTTCCTGTAGAGGATAATTTTTCTTTTTCTCCTCTCTTTCGGTATTATTCTATTCACATGTTAAATTTATAATGGGCATTATTTATCTAACTGTACCTGCAAATGTTTTTACTTGTTTCTAATAACATTATTCCGTTATTAGCGTTTTTCACAGAATATTCCTTTTCGTTATAAATATCACGTTAATAAATACGAAGTCCGTTGTATCTCATTTATTAAATGGCGTTCCACGAAGTAAGGTCCAATCGTATTGATTTTATCAAATAACACGTTGCTGGAATTAAAAATACAGTTGTCCTTATTTACATAATAATGCGTTTTGTTAAACCGAAGGTATGTTATATTTGAAGTTGTGACATTCATAGAATTTATTTCTTTTCAAACTCTTGTTAACTTCTTACGACGATTCTCATCATCGAGTCTGCTCAAAAATGAACTTTACGTGTGTTTATTAGGCATCGAACCGGAGACCGATGTATTCGTAAAGACGTCTTTTATTTTGCGGGAAAAATGAACCTTACGTGTGGAAATATGTCAGAGCGGTCTTGGTTCCAACCCAGAAAAATAAGCGAATAGAAATTCGACGTTCTTTCCTTCCTGATCACTGAGGATACGTAAGCAAATTTTGACACGCATCAGGCAAAATGGACTGGAATCAATGACAAACAGAATCACTTCAACAGAATAAATATAGAAGAATGTGACACACATAGAGAAAAATGGAAAATAAATGAAACTGTTCACCTCTCTCTAAACTGCTATCTATCTGCAAAAAATACTTCATAAAATACAAAGTGCTTACCCTACCATCCATTTTAATGTACGAAGCAGCAACTTTTGTGAAAACTAATCCTGACATTTTTACTTTCAATAACCAATATCACACACGCCAGAACATTAATATACACCACAGAAGATACGAACTATGCATATCCAGCAAAAGTTACTACAACACCCTGTGCATATTATACAATAAACTTCCGCTCCAACTAAAACAAACAGTACACCTCCAACCTTTTAAAACAAAACTGAAAAAATATTGGCTTGAAAAAACTCATTACTCTTTAATTGAATATTTGCAAATTAAAATAAATACTAGTCATTAAGAAAATGTATTTATTGTGTATTATTTTTTGTTCAATTGTTTTTGTACATTCAATACTCAATGTATTTTCAATACATTGGGTATTGAATGTACGTGTATATTGTAAAAATTTTGATTCTAAGGGAAATTAATACTGTAAAAAAATTTAAGATAATATGTCTAGAGTGTATAGACTTATGCGACCAATAAAAATTATTATTATTATTTTCAAAGGATGAATTCCCGCACTGTTTTACTTACGGTTTTCGTCAAAATCTTCCGCCTGTCACCAACTTCAGAATTCGAACTGAAGGAGTAGCGCTTTAACTTAAAAGCGAGAGCAATCTGATACCTGCCCAGCTACCATAATAAGAAATGTTATTCCTTACTGTTCTTACTGGTAATTGTTAAGTAAACGCTATTCATTCTAAATGATTTCCACCGCAGTATGTCTCACATAATCCTAGCTATTTCATTATGATAAGATAAGGAAAATGTATCTTCCATTTACTTTTATCCTAGACTTGTTCATGGCTGTGATATTATCAAAGCTACTGAGGTTTTAGTATTGCACTGTTTAGTTATAATGGCATTATTATAATGGTATTTTAGTATAATAGCACTGACTGAAGTTTCTCCTTATGGAATGCTGCGAAATGATAGGGCCATTGTTCTGTAATTATGTAGAATTTCTCTACTTACAGCCTCATAGCACACTAGCTCGGTGAGGAAAGATAGTGCAAATTACATCACTCCTTACCTTGCCTAGTAATCCTCATTCTCCTATCCTAGCTCTCAATAGCTAACGATCGAGGGAATGAGGTACCGACCTACTTTCGGGCTGAATACTTCACATATTTCATTCGGATTACTCCACCTCAAGAGATTACCTGAGCCGTCCACCTATCTGTACTTGCTTTTACTCCTTAATTCCCCAATTAATTCCCTTTGTTTTATTTCTTGATGATTTCTTGATAAATTCTATTCTATTTATTATCAATCATATTTTCCAGTACCATTTGCCTTTGCCTCTTGTCTTAAAATACTTTTATTGGGTTAAACCAGGAATCAAATATTTTATTTTCTATGCGGCACAGTTACATATTAACTTGGGGTGTATGAACGAATTTATTTAGATCCCTTCTTACTGGATACTTTAAAAAGAGTTATCCATAGAGCCAGCGTGCTGTACTTTCAAAAAGGTTTTCTTCTAATAAAATTCTGACTCATTGAGAATAGCATGAAAGAATTAACAACATTTTTAAATATTTTATATACATAGATGTCTATAGCAGTCAAAGGATTAAAGAGCTGCTTAATTGTACTTGAACTTTATTGAACTTTGTTTTACAATTGGACATTTGAACATCCTGTTCGATGTGCAAAAACATAGTACAAAAAATAAGAAAGTTTTAAGAAACGTAATATAGCCAAAAGATATAAAATCTTGTCTGACTATAAAGAGAAATTTAAAAGCATTAAAATAAAACTTTGTATAGAATATAATAAAGAAAAAGAAGAGAAATACATATATAGAACATAAGAATAAAACAGTAAATACAACTTTCATAAGGCAAAAGATGAATTAAAAATATAGTCTCCATGAATTTCTATATTATTCATCTTTGGAGGGAGTTATACAATCCAATAAACATACAAAATCAATTGCTGTGCTTACTAAGTATAAATAACGAAAATAAACTTTAAATCAAAATGAAGAGGCTAGTATTATACTACATTTTTAGTACATTCTCAGTGCCGTTCCTTTCGTGATATGTTAAATAAAGAATTTAAGATATGAGGAAGGACTCCAAATCTTGCTTTTTATGCCCGATTCTCTCTCCAAAGCTTTGGTAACTCTAGGTATATGGGTGAGAATGCGACCTATATTCAAGCTAGCAAACAGTAATTACTCTAGAACAAGGATTTTACTCATAGCTTGCAGATTGTCTAATCAAGCCCAGTCGTCTTTAGCTCCTTCCGCTTTAGATAAACTCCCTAATCTACTGCTTTCTTCCTCGTGCCTCTTTTCGCTCTCCCCTACTAAAGAAATAATGCTAATAAGGGTAATAAGTCTAAAAATTATTGTTTATCACACTGCGATCCATCTAAACACGGAACATTTAATGTTTAATAATACTACTACTACCTCTACAATTTTTTTTTCTCGGGAAGTATGTTACACAATTGCAGCAATTACTTTAGAAAAAGGATTTTACACATAATTTGCAGATTGCCTGATCAAGCCCTGTTGTCATTAGTTCCTTCCGGTTTAGATCATATCCCTAATCTATATCTATAGCTTTCTTTCTCAGGCCTCTATTTCTCTCTTCACTACCAAAGTTACTAGAACTTATACAAACCACACGATTTATTATGAAACGACCATGGTTTTCGACTTATAGTCATCCTCAGGATGACCTCAGGTCACCTGAGGTCACCTCATGTCACCTGAGGATTACTCTATGAGCTCAGGTAAGAGTAAAATGACAAATTTGCTTCTCAAATAGCTTTATTTTACAAGTTAATGATTAGAGTTTGACAATATTTGCACAGAGTTATCGAAAAAACTTTTATGACCTTAAACCTTAAGCCTTTCATGTACTTCCAAGCACAACTAGAGTTAAATAGTTGCGTGAGATGTTGTGGCGTACCTTTTCGCCTCGGCTCATATCGATCCGATACATACAATCAATTTTCAGTCGATTTTCCCAAAGAGCATCAACAAAATTAAAATTTATGAACATATTTGATTTATGTAACATAAAAAAACTAAATTTCACAAAAAAATATCTTTTAAACAAGTATTCTATAAATAAAGTTAACAGTAATAAGTGAAATCTGGTGGATCTTCTTCGATTTTATTTTATTAATAATATTCGTTGCGATACAGTATAGCTATAATTACGACATTATTTTCTTTATAAGTCTTAATCAATGCGTTGATTGAAAATGTATAGTTTAGATGCAAATATTGTCAACAATTTCGACTCTGGCATAGGAGGATAGATACAGACAGAAATTTTCGTTGACCTCTTGTTTTCTTCAAAGTCTGCATATATAAAATTATTGCGAAAATATTTCGTCTGGGTCTTTTTCACATGACGACTTCTTAAAGAGTTAGGATCATCGAATACCTGGTACTCTTCTACGATGAAAACTCTTAGATTACTCGCAGATTATTCTATTTGAAATTTCAGTTATATTCAGAAATCAGAGCTTATTCCACCTTGTTTCGACTAGCAAAGTAATTTTGAGGAAAATGCTGTTGTTCACATGGTTTATATCCTTTCACCGGTCGGATGTTGGTGGGTTTCTCTCTGTACTCACGTTTCCTACCCTAGAGCACAGCTGCAATAAAATTGGTGTAAGTAGTAGCACAAAAAATATGAATTTGCTATTAATAATGTTCCCACTATATTACTCAACCCCCATTACTCTATGGATATGGTAAGTGAGTGCGATTTTTTCTTTCAATTAATCCTAAGATAAAAAAGAAACAAGTTTCTTGCTTTTGAATTTATTCTTAAACTTTAACTTCAGTTCGCTTTTTTATTTTCGTTACATTTACGCTAAGAACAGCGATAATGCAAAAGTGCGCTAACAATTTAGATTTTATTTAATTTTTTTTTGAAGCAGGCATAAGTTGAGCGATCTTTAGTTTTAGTCTCGTTAATACCCTGGGCAATTTTCGTTGGAACTTCATAGTACTTAATTTATTGAATCTGGAATCAATTACGGTGAATCATCAAAGGAGATAACATTTTTTAGAGTGTACACTGACAAATATTGAGTAACGTACCATTTGACATGAACATCCCCGTCATTTTTAAGTAAAGTATCAAGAAATCTCTTCTGTCTAGGCCTGCCTCTAGGAACCAAATCCATTGAATTCTGTAGGTCCTGAAAGAAACGAAGATGTTAAGGTGATGTTCACCATCTTGTAGTTTTCTCAACATTTTTAAGACTATTTCGTAAGAAGCAAATCAAAAGAAACTGTTCAATTTCGGCCAAATTAGTATTTTGTACTTTATCAGCAGTTTATTGACTACCAACATTACTTGTACATGAAATTCAGGGATTAGTGGGTGGGAAGCTTTAAAAATTAAATTAAAAATGAAACCAGAATTCCTCGGGAAAGATAGTAATGAATTTAAAATTAAGCCTCGGTGGCAAAGAACGGATACAGCAGAGCATTCTTTTCTCAATAGAGGTATTTCTGAATGGATTAAGTTACCTGGATCACTCTTAAAACCATTGCCTGAATATACAAAATCTTTCAAGAAGAAATGTTTCACTGTATTGTAGTAATAAGGGTATTGTCGTAGTATAGCATTGTAATGTAGGGATTTCTGGAGAAAGTAAGGGACTGCTTGACAGGGTGATGTACGGTGTTGTTTTACTCCGTGACCGTCACTGTAGGGGAGAAGGCCCATGAACCCCGAAAAATCCAGAAAAAGCAATTTACATTTTATGTCATGTATGGATCACTTAGGTGTCAGGAAAATTTTATTCATGAATGTAACAATATAATAATCCTGTAGGCATTGTGTGTATGTCATGTATAAAGTGAATATTTAATGTATAAATATTTGTATAGGTAAAACTGGCACCAGGTTTACAGCCTACCTGCAGTTTGTTAATGATAATAAAAATAATAATACATTTTCTCTTCCTATTCCCAATACCGATCTTGTTCTACGTGAAAGTAATACTTAACAACCTGGAAACGAGGGAGATCTCTTATAGAAGCATTTTCAAGTATTCATTTACTTCTCCCTATCGTTCAGTGGTTCCCGCATTTTGATTATGTTTTTGACTTATAAAAATTTCGATATCTTAGTTTCCTAGATTCGTGGTGCCTTTGAAGAATGCTTTGACCGATGAAATTTAGGAGGCGTTGATCATTTAAGCGGCTTTTGCAAAGAATAATGGGTGGCTTACATTGTAAACCATTTTTCTTTGTTTAACCATTCAATAGCTGGAATGTACAAATGTTGTGTACCGTGAATATGTACTTATGATTTTACATAATTATATCGTAAATAATACAATTTGTTTAATAATCCAGCAATTAATGTAACCAATACTTAATGCTATTGTGATGGCTTGCTACTAGCTTCTTTGACAATTTAAAAGATATGAATTAACTGTTACATTTGTAAGTTGAAACCAAAATGTGTCAATTCGTTTGAAATGATAATATTTGCCTTTCTCTCACCTGAGATTCGGGAAACAATAAATCCTCTGTCTAGCAGGTTAGCGATTTAACGGGTATTCTTACCTGTTATTTTTCATAATAACCGTGCCTATATGGTTTACCTTCGTATCACTTAATCAATTATCGCTGATTAATATTGATACCCATCCGATATGATTACATTGTAAGATATCGACTCCGACGTCATTGTGTTCTACCGCCTTTGTTTAATCGTATCACTCTCGTAAAACTATCTACCAATAAAAAAGGGCAATTAAACTGCTCAGATTAGAATCTAAGAATGAACTCAGCACTATAACACCGAGAAAGTAATCAAGCACATATGGAACACAATATCGAACCGGAATTAAGCAGTTATACCGAAGATAATATACTCGAACACGAGCAGGTAACCAAGATCAATGCTAAAGCAGAAACTATAGATAAACTTATATCGGCTACTAATATCTAATCGCTCCTAATTATGACCTACTTGGTTTTCCGCCATTTCAGAACATACAAAATGATCTTTACTAGATGTCAATTGGGAATTTTCTGTCTTCTTTACTATACCAATACATATAGACTAATAAATTTTTTTTTACCTAAAATCAGATAAATATCATTTATGGTTAATTAATTTCCTTCGTTAATAATATATTAATCATGTCGTGGTATTAATTTTATAGAGAGATTGGCTTGAGAGGTGTTCCTGTAATATGAATGTATCTTACGGCCTTTCTAACATCATTCCTCTGGTCATTTTAAACTTACCCCATCCTGCACATGCAATTTGCAGTAGTCCAGTTTCGCGCAAGTGAAACCAGCAACAGTCTTCTCTAGGTCGCCCGCAGTCCATTGTTTCACTTCTTCAAAGCACGATGCCCTCTCGGTTTCATGCACGAATGTATTGCATAAGCCTTGAATGATCTAAATGAGAATAATATTAGACAGTAGAAATCCACATTCAATGTCCGGTCGAAAGGTTATGGTACCTGCGCAGAGGTTTTATTTCGGTTAGGGCTAGTCTGTCATCATAGAGAAAATAATAGCTCGCCTCCGAAGTAAATTAGAAATTCTGTAACGAAAGTCTCAACCTTTGGGGTATTTTTTCCTTAATAAGATTGAATAGAAAGAGAATTTTCAAGCTGAAAAGGTATTTTTGTGTGTTATACTAAGGGTGGAATACAAGCCTTGACGTCGTAGGCCGCGCGATATGACCCATGGCCATACCACTGCAATAAGTCAATGACATAGGCTAGCAGCTAGGTGAAGGGTTCCATTCACCGTTTCAGGGTTCTAGATGATACAATTATTCTGAAAGAATTCAGAGGTCCTAAATCTGGACTGAAATCAGTCTACAGAGATTGAAATCTATATAAAAGAGGTCTGGTTCTACTAAACACTATCGCTATGCAAGACCATTCTTATTAATATCTTCCTACCGTTCTGCCTTTTCTTATATCTTTTTAAAGGAATTGCTTGATTGGGGTTCCTCCGAAAATCCTCTTTCTATAACCTAGGGTCAGGTATGAAAAATAAAAGGGAAACTTTGCCTTGTAAGTTCTTCCTAAATCCTGTGTCGCGACATACTGGGATGCTGTGGAATGTCAGATGTTAACATGCTCTTCTAATGAGAATTACGAGGAAGATTTATTTGCAAGATGTTAATCACTTACTCAGAGTTCATAAGAGGTTTCATGAATCCCATTACTAATTATTAATAAATGTTTTCGAATTAGAATGAAACTTAAATATGTAGAATGTTTAGTGTTCCGCGACACTTGAGCCAATGCATAAATCTGCAGTGAAGAACGTAGGTCGGAAAATACCACCGCGAGGGACGTTGCCTCTGCTCCGTGCAGCATGTACCACAAACTTACAACTGGATATAAATAGGCAAATTTCAATGGTTGAAATAAATATGACAAATTGATGAGCCAATCTCACCTCATTGTTATTGTTGAGTGTGATTAAGTCGGACACAATACGCCTGCACTGCATGCACAGGGCGACGTGCATCTCATTTCCAGAAGAATTTCTCCAGACGCCTAAACATTCTTTTGTCGCATTGCATGCGTTTGCATTACTGGAACAAAAAAGAGACGTCGTAAGTTCTAAAAGCATAAAAATTCGTTCGTTCATATGTTTTCACACACCTTAAACTTCTGCACCAGTAATCTTCACCCAGATCGCAGTCATTCTGCGCTGAGATCATTGCCAATGCTATAAAAAGAGAAACAACGTGTAGAAATATTCGCAGGATGGAATCTTTTATTCTTCTAAAATTCAGCCTTTAATGATCGTATAAAAATAACTTAATCATAGCATTCCCCGGATGAATATATCATCACTTCTTATGGGTTCTAACAATTCCAACGTCGACATTTCGTCTGCTCAACTATTTTGTATTCTCGGAGACAGCTGTTCCTAAGTTAGGCGTAGATTCTATAATTTTCAAGTGTTACGATCCTTCGATACGAAAATCTCAAAATTGACATTTGGGCTCTTCGATGGTGTACGTTAGCCAATTGACGTAAAAGCACTAAAATGAGAGAGGGGTTTAACATTTGGAAAAGAATGGAGGTATTTTAAACCATGGAACTTGCAGATTACTACCATAGAACACTGCCTTCCAATAGAGTTTAGTTACACCCAAATACCCAAAATGATGGTAGAAGAACTTGGCATTCAACTCGATTATCTACTGTATACACTATATTCGTCGATGGCGTCGATTCAGTAGTAAAATATGAGCATATCTTTCAAATTATAAAACGCATCTGTTAATCTGTTAAAAAATGTAACAAATCGCGAAGCAATCTATCTTCTGCAATTTAGTAATTGAATCGGAAGTAAGTGAAAATCAGAGAAAGCAAAATAATCGCAACATTTATTTCCTAATTACTAAAAATTAATGATTTGATTAAAGTGATATGAAAAATACCTGAGGATAAAATTAAGTATTATCCAAGCTATCGCCTAGCATCTTCTAAAGTTTCCTTTGAACTGAATAAGGAAAATTTGGAATTATATGCATTTAATTATTATATAATTTCTACTTATTCTACACACCCACATGTCTCCCATATACTAAAATTTTGGATGTGATAATTTAAATTGAGATAGGTTATTAAACCTTAATTACGATAAAAAATAAGAAAAACATGCAAATGCTCACCGCTCAAGATCAATATGATGGTGAAGTATAACATCTCCGTCCTATTGCGAGAAGAGGTCCTCCTTAACACTCCAAAAAACTAGCAATCGAAATAATATGAAGATTGTCGATCTTATATGAAAGCCTCAATCCGGATTGCCTAGAGTTCACTTCCTGTGAAATTGGGAAAAACAACGTTGCGGCGAAGCTATCGAATCCTCCGCAGTACTTCCTGAGGTTAGCTGCCGATTACAATGAATCATTTTTAGATACGAAGTCTTATATTCCGGGAAGTGTAATTTTGAATTGTTTTTAAATAAAAAAATCATCTTTTGTGAAGTCTATTTCTGAATCGTTTTTTAAGTCGAAAAATTTCCTGCAGAAGATAATTTTTCTTTTTCTCCTCTCTATTGGCATTTTTATATTCACATGTTACATTTATAATAAGTATTATTTATATAACTGTGCTTGAAAATGTTTTTACTTGTTTTAAATAACATTATTGCGTTATTAATTTGTTTCACAGAATATTCCTTTTAGTTAGAAGTTATGTGTCGGAATTAAAAATCATTTCTTATTGACTTCTTTATTAGGTGAATTTTTTAGTCTTAAGAGATCACTCTTACAATTAACCTTTTATAAGTCACGATCACAAACAACTATGCCCTAACCAAGATTTGTTCCCAGGACCCCGTCGTTTCAAGGCTAGAACGCTAACCACCACGCCACCGAGGCCGGCCGAAATAAAAAAAAACATGTGCCCTTATTGACAAAATATTCTGATATGTTATACGGTAACTTTAGTTTCTCCAACGGAGATCATCCTGAACACATCACATGGTCGTGTATTTAATCTCTTATCTACTCTTACAGCTCTGGTATTTATAATACATCTGAATGAACATTTCACGCATCTCCATTAGAATGAGCTGAACATTTATTTTAAGTCTTAAATCTCTGCGTTTTCTTTTCGCATGTTTTACTTGGTTGCGACCGGTTTCGCTTCCGCGGAATACCGCGAAAGTACAGTGTGCGTCTTTCATACCATGATTTTCCACGAAGTTACGCCTTCTCACGTCGATTTCAGAATAGTAATAACATATTCTTTCTTTTTTGACTTGTTGCATTACAAGCACTCCTCCATTTATTTAATTTTCTCCACCGTGTCTTATGTTTGTAGGCTCGTGAAAATTGTTTTCGGCACAGCTATAAACGCCGAGCATTTGGCTTATTTTGCGGTGGAAGAAATCTGTATAGCTTTAATCCAGTTAGTTTATCAAGCGAATCTGAGATCCGCAAATATCATCCTAGTTAAAAGTTGATAAATTAGTAGCTCAGATTGATGATTAATTTGTTTCGTTGTTCAATTTTAATATAAAGATGACTGTTTATTTGGCGTGTGATTTTAACGGAACTACACCTACACAAACAAGACCAAACCCATTATTTATATCAGCTATACTTTATTTAAAATGTGCAATACAATTGAAATCCATTGCGGAAAACTGAGTGGAAATCCATAAAAGGAATAGGTAAGAGGAATAGGAATAAGAGTCACTCTTAACATATTTCTACAGGGTATTTCCACCACGTATTCTGTGGAAATGTATGCAAGTGTGAATTTTATTTTTATCTTCTCATTTTATGTAATACTAAATTGATTTGAAAAACGCTTGACAGTGAATATCACAGGTCATAAGATGCCATGACACATATGGTACCATAGGTCATAAAGTAACAACACATAACAGTTCATACGGCACCTTCATAAGGTGCCATATCTATCAATATTGTTGAAAAAGATCGATTAATTTAAGTTGGGCAACGCTCGAAGATGTAAGGAGTAACTTCTATAAAAAAGCGAGTAGAATGCAGAGATTGACAAGTAGAACCCTGCGGGTATGCCAAGAAATTGCTTATTTTTCCCACATTCGACCAAGTCTCGAATACTGCTGTGCAATTTGGGATCCACATGAAGTAGGGTGTCCATTTAGAGATGGTCAAACCTAGAGCAATCCGTTTCGTCAGTGGAGATTTCAGGTTCGACAGTAGCGCTACGGCTATGATAGAACCCTCGCGTGGAATTCACTTCAAGTGAGAAGATCAGATAACCGACGGAAGTTTTTCGAAAAATTCATCGATTGAAAACTTTTGGACGAAGTAAAACACATTATAGTTTCGGTAAAAAACGAGCGCGATCTCCGAGAGGCATCGATTTTACGAGGAAGTAATCATTAAAACAGATAGTTACTTCTGATCGTTCTTTCCGCATAGCATCAGAGAAGTTGAAAGGTTAGATTAGGTAAGGTGTTAATAAACCCCTGCTATAAGCCCCTAGCGGCTAGCGGGGTATGTATATAAATCTAAGAAATCTAAATGTTTTCATATCGGTCTCATTACATTACAAAAACTCCTCCGCATCCACTCAACTGAGAATTCGTAATCATTTCATACAAACCAGTTCTTCTCCACTGTCTGTATTCACCTCATTTTAACCCCTAAATAGTTCCTGCGACCGACGTTTTCGCCTCTGATGAAAGCAATCCTGGGTTCGATTCCCGGTGGGGGCCCACCGACTAAGTGACCAGAGCTGTGAAAGCGCTATTAAAAACAACTTCTAGTTCACCCGACCATTTTGACTCTTCCGCCCTTTGTTATTCCTATTCATCACCCTCTACCCTTCGTCCTTTCTTTACATAGCTCAACCATAATTCTAATATATTACATTTCCTTTTTATAATAGGCTAGATGTAAGAAAAGACTTAATAGTGTCATTCTTACTTAGTAAAGATGTTTTTACCATACTTAAGGTTGATTTTCTGGACTCCATTTCACGATGACCTAAGTTGGCCGAAGCCGGTGGGCTTATTAACCTTTATGTTGTCTTTTCTGTAGATCTGTAAGAGTAAGTCTATTTACTTTTACGAAGGTGAAAATACATTTATCAATTTTTAATTTGGTACAGTTTTAATACATGGATATTTCCCTAGAATTTAGTTTTAAGCTGGTTTAAAATATAGGCTGGGTGACATAGAAATATAGAGAAATGCTTTAAAATCGGAAGGTAGTACGAAAAATTAAAATTCAAACTTATTACATAAAAGTTAAATTGCTGTTTGCCATTCTCTATACGACACACTCTTCACGTATGTAAACGCCTTAGATCAGAAGTGTGCAAACTACAGGCTGATGAGGCCCATAGTAAGAATTTTTCCGGTCCGCAAAGGATATTTAGATTGATTTTATTATGGCATTTTACTCACATTTAGCCGCCGAAGAAGTGGCTTTGTACCACCCGCAGAAGTAATATTGCATAAAATGTAGCCCGCAAGCCAAAATGTGAGTTCATTAATGTCTCACGTAGACACGTTCAGATAAGAATAAAAAGGACAAAGCAGCTTCTCAAACAGATTTTATTTTGGTATGTAAGGTGTAGCGTTATAAATTCTCTGCACAGATATTTCAGAATAACTTTTGTTACCTTAATCGAGTTAAAAATCAAACACATAATACCCAAGCAAGAGAACCGTTCTATTTTTTAACCTTTTTACAAATTGAGGGTTAAGATATTTATATATTCATGTGTTGTGTTTAGAATAGATTTTATTCCACCGCTTACTTGAAGCAAACTAATATTGAGGTAACTGCTATCACTCGTATGGATTATATCTTTTGGCTGCTTTCCAAAGAATGTCGTATCATAGAAATCTCTGCATCTTCAAGTTTCCCAGTCATCGAGGACAGCTGAAATAAAATTGATTTGAGTATCATAATACAAAATGCTTTAAAGATGTTAATGATAACTCTCCCCCTCCATTATCCTATCCTCATGAATATTTTCATTAGACTTTCTTCCTTCAACCAATCAGTGTTTAAAAATTAAACTATTTTCTTTCTTTTGGCTTTATTCTTCACCAAATATCGTTTCGTTTTTCTGTTTTCGTTGCTTTTGTGCTGCGATAGAGTTAATTGAAAATACTCGATAATTTTAGAATTTTCTGTTTGACTACGTAGCATTTCCAATGCTGAGAGGCTGAGGATGAATTGCTCCCTACAACCACTTTACCGGCATTTAGACTTGCACTTTAATAGATTTAGACTTTAAATTTTCTGAAGCAGGCAAATATTCAATTCGTAGTTGATTTTTTAAGGTTCTGCAATGCTAAGAATCAACGATTATGAATCATTTAAGCATGCAAATAGATAACAATAAATGTAACGAGAAAAGGTAATTTACTGATAAGAAGTGTCTTTATGCCTATCCAAGGAAAAGCAATATTCAGGGTATGTTTCAGATTTAAATTCTAAAATCTACGATAAAGATTTAGGTTATAAAATCTACGATATTTCTTATGAGATAAAAAGTTTCTTCTTATATTTAACCTTGAGCTGTTCCTGTCATATTCCGGGCACTTCTTATATTCAATGTTAAAAGTGTACCAAATAGTTTTTCCGTAGTTAATATCCTTGGTTGAGGCCTGGCAACTCCCGTATAAGTTATAAAATAAATGTTGTAATCAATGAACGGTGAATTCAAATGACGGTTAATTCACGTTATTGTGTAAAAAATATACTTATTAACTCACCCAGTGAAACATATCCCCGGTTCTTTTGAATATGGTATCAAGAGATCTCTTCCGTTTTGGCCCACGGACCAATAGTGCCTCGTGTTGGTCCTGAAAAAAATGAACATTTAAACGATATTTTCACAAATCTGATTTTGTCAGACAATCGAATGTAATCCGGTGGGAAAGATCAAGAGTCTCCTCATTTCCGACTACATTCGCATACATGTGCAAATTAAGTAATTAATTGACATGTAACATCCGCTTCTTTCAACGCTAAGAAAAATATCATTATGATCATGCTCATCCCATAGCCGATTTTATACATCGCGAAAGTAGTACAGTGGTACCTCGGTTAACGAAGTATTTGGTTAACGACGAGTGGCTGTGATCGAAAAATGTATTTCGAGCAGGCTTCGGTCAACGACGGCTCCTGTTGAAGATAGACAATTAAAAACTTCTTTTATGACTATTCATTTTATCGATGATAAATTTTCCCTGCAATTATAGTTGAACAAGTTATATGTACCATATTTTAATGACATTTAAAGAGTTGTTCTGCATACTTGACATACAGTATGGTTGTGGAAAACTGCGCCTTGGATAACGACGGTTTTGGTTAACGACGACAACGTTGGAACGGATTACCGTCGTCAACCAAGGTACATACCATTGTACTTCATAACTTAGACGAGTGAGCTCTTATGTGTGAACCTCATATGGCTTCTTGACTATCAATCCGCTTATCTCTACCGCTTGGAGGTTATTGCAGTTTTTATCTATTTTTGACCCAGTTTTTAACATATCTTGGAACATTAAGCATCTTGAAAAGGAATTCTTCACGGGTTATCATCCGGGTAAGTTCGTGGTTATTCACCGACGTTTCGGCATCGACCACTGATGCCATTTTTAAGGAATGCCGAGTATTTTGAGGTCTCAAAATACTCGGCATTCCTTAAAAATGGCATCAGTGGTCGATGCCGAAACGTCGGTGAATAACCAGAACTTACCCGGATGATAACCCGTGAAGAATTCCTTTTCATTATTCACCGGGAAAGCAGCAAATCTTATTAAGCATCTTATTTTCCGTATCTTGCATTTATAGATACGTGTATATTGTAACATCTGCCTTGTGTATCTTTTCCTACCTGATAAAATAGATCCATAACTACTGACTGTTCAGGCTATAATCTTGCAAAACCTTTTTGACGCCTGTTTATAAAAATCGCGTTTGCTAAGAAAGTGAATACCGAGGTCGCGTATTTAATCATGCAAATCGATAATTAATAATTTCTCGAAAATCTTCACCCTAAATCGGTTCTTTCATTCTTTAGAGATGCCCACCCGAGATCTTTGATAATTTTTGATACTCCTCTATGAAACATATCACTGCTCTTTGAGGTACTTATGCAGGGGACGGCCTTAAAAATATACCGCTCTTTGACAATCGATTGACTATCAATCAGAGAGCAGCTGCACAGATTCCTAAAAGCTGGATTCCCCACTACACTTTGCATATGAATTTGAAATCATTCTTCGCAAAATTTAGAAATGACGTTCCGGTCCACTTATGATATGGACTAGGGTTGCCTTTCTAGCATCACTCCCTCTCTCGACTTACCCCATCGTTTTTTGGCAGTTTGCAGGAAAGCAGTTTTGCGCATGCCAAGCCAGCAATGTTCTCCTCTAGGTCTCCCGGAGTCCAGTGTCTTGTTTCCTCAAAGCACCCTTTCCTCTCGGTTGCGTGCTTGTATACATCGCACATGCCTTGAATAATCTGAAGGAACGAAATATTAGACGATCGAAAAACACCAATTAAATTGTGGATGGAAGGTCATGGCACCTGCGCAGACGTAATTTTCGGTTTGGTCTATCTTCCTAAGATTGCATCAGAGAGGAATTTGGGTGGCCAATGAGGCAGCTGAACAATGGATTAGGCCCTAGTTTCCCAAACGTATTCCGCGGAATGCTAGGGTTCCCTGCAGCGTGAACAATAGTTCAGCCAGGCCGAGGAGCAAACGAGGAGTCCGTCATCAGGGATAGGAAGCTGTAATCCAGATTCGTTTTCAACAGCATACATTTCACTTATATAAATCAGCATTATGTTATTTTTTTATTTCTGTTTTAAATTTCTACTTCAAAGAAAACAATTGCTTGGATTTCCGCTTCTTCTAATTGTAGTATCAATGGTTCTTTGAGAAAATTCAATAGGGAAACGTCGGCTAAGGGGTGTAGCTTACTCATTTTCATTCCATTCCACAAGGAAGCGCCTCCCGAAATTTGTGTCGTGGCATAATGGCGTGATCTATAATATTTGATTGCTAAAATAATTCAACTACTAATTTCACCGGCCGCGGAAGCGGTGTGGTTATCGTGCCAACACGCTAGCGCTCAAACCTCGAGGTCCCGAGTTCGTATTCCGGTGAGTCAGATTTTTCCGGTTAGGGAATAGTCGTGTGTGTTCGTCATAGTTATTGTTTGACTTATTGCTTTCACTTTAAATTAGCAACTTTTCTGTATATGAAACATATATAAATGATCCGACTATAATGCCTTCTTTAAATTAGCTTTAGTTCTGCGACATATGGCTCCTTTAATTAGAGTTTATAATGAGAGGATTAAAATATCCTACTCTAAATTATCACTAATTCCATTTGAATTCCAATTTAGAATAAAACTAATACAATTATTTCTAGTGTTTCGCGATACTTGAGAGAATGTTTATCCACAGTAAATTTATTTAACCGTTGCTCTTTCATCGTGGAAGAACAACGGTTGGAAAATACTGCCCAGGAGTATTTAAGTTTCGCGCAGACATTGTCCACAAGCTTTCGACCGTACCCTATCACGGCAGATTTCAATTGATGAAATAAACATAAGATTTTGATGGTTTCTTTGCAGTTTTACCTCTTCGTGATCGTAGAGTTTGATTAAGTCAGACACTACGCGCCTGCAGCTCATGCACAAAGCGACATGAACCTCACTTTCCGGAGATTTACCCCAGACGTCCAAACATTTTTTCACAGCATTGCATTCCTTTGCGTTCCTGTAACAGAAATGAGACAGTTTAGGGCGTTTAAACGCATGTAAAGGCATTCGTTCATTTATCTTCACTTACTTCATACTTCTGCACCAGTAATCTTCACCCAGAGTACAGTCATTCTGCGCTGAGGTCAATGCCAAAGCTATAAAAAGAGAGATAGCGTTTATAAATCTCCACAGGGTGGAATATTCTTCTTAAAATCAGCCTTTAATAATCGTATTAAAAACACGCAATTACTCCATCATATGAATAAATTTATCATCAATTCTTATGGATTCTAGTAATTCCAGCGTCTAAATTTCATCCGTCCGATTCTTTTTACAGAACAAAACATGAATCGTAATGTCTTCTACCTCTCGGTATGTATATGAACCTAATAATTGTCTACTCGACCCCTCTTCAGCATACCTCGATCACTCATCCTTGTATTTATTACATCAGACAATCATTACTTTTTCTTCCACACTACCCTTCGATAATGGTCAAGATGTATTTGCTTTCTTTATAAATTCATCCCATCTCAATAACTGATCCCCCCATCTCCTCTGTCTCCTTTACTATTCGTCTATCGAAACCATTTATTATTCTACTCTAAATATATTCAAGAAGTACTACCCTGAATATTGGCTCAAACAGTACAGAAAGTGCATGCTTAAGTGGCAAAAAAACTCTAAATAAAATTTCGCGTTTGTTGTCGGTTTGCAGTAGTCGATAACAGCATAGAAATGGTTAGAATTGATGTAGTGAGTATTATTCGAATAAGAATGACAGAACTGATATCGTGGAACATACGGATGATCCTGGCAAATGCGTTCCAATGGAGGTCTCACACAGAAATACCCAAAATTGTGAAGAGGAACAAGGAATTCGATTCGTTCATCTACTATATCCAGTAAAACCACTGACGAGATGTATTAAGGAAATATTAGCACACGTTTCAGCATATGAATTTAATTCGCCCTACTGAAGGAAAAAAAATATATATCGGAGATTATGCTAATTTCCAGGAATTATTTAGGAATTTTAAACCGTAAGATAAAATTAAAAACTATCTACGCAGGCATCAATCGGCGGATATCTGCTGGCTTTCGAACCGAAGTAATGAAAACCTGACTTACACGTTTATATGCTTTAAATTGTTCATTAATTACTATTTATTCGACACACCCATATGTCTCTCATTTACAATTATATTGGATATGTTAACTTAAATAGGGAATTCTTAATTGCGATAAATAACAAGGAATACAAGCAAATGCTTACCGCTTGAGATCAATAGGATGGTAAAGTATAACATCTTCCTCCGAGTGCAAGAAGAGCTCCTTCTCAGTACCCACTGAAACTAGTAATCGAAATAATATGAAGATTGTCTATCTTACATAAAAGCCACAATCCGGAATGCCAAGAGTTCACTTCCTGTGAAATTGGGAAAAACAACGTTGCGGGGAAGCTATCGAATTCTCCGCAGTACTTCCTGAGGTTAGCCACCGATTAAAATGAAGAATATTTGGATACGAAGTCTTATAATCTGGGAAGTGTAATTTTGAATTGTTTTTAAATCAAAAAATTTCCTCCAAAAGATAATTTCTCTTTTTCTCCTCTGTACTGATTTTTTCTACCTACAAGTTGTATTTATAATAGCTATTATTTATCTAATTGCACGTGCAAACGTGTTTACTTGAATAAAATAACATCATTCCTTTTTAAGTTACTTTACAGAAGAATTCCTTTTATTTTGTAATCATATGTTGTCGAAACTAGAAATACAAGGGCCCTCATCGATGAATTTTAATGATATATTATATGGGAACAAGGAGTAGTTTTCCCAACGGAGATCATCCTGAACATTTGTCACATGCAGAGCCGAGCCCGGCCTATCTGCCGCCAGAGTGCAAATATCATTGCCACCCCTTAAAATTAAATACCAAAACCATTTACCCAATTTACTGATCAAAAATATTTTGTAAAACTTTGAAAAAACCATTGTTTTACGACTTCGTTCCCCAGCTTACATTGGTCACAAAACGTTAGTAACGATTAATTGTGCAGATTCCGTATGCTGACATAGTAAATTGTCATTATGACATTATTAATAGTTATGGCAACTAAATATGAAAGTTTCTAAGAAAAATTTCCTTTATTGACATAAATAGCTTATCGAAATAAATAGCTAAATAGCGTATCTAAGTAAATACCTAAATAGCAATTAAATTCACTGCACAAATATTCCCTTCTCGTCTTGAGTTATCCGTAATTCTTTACTCTAAATGTATGCTAATCTTTGACTTCACTGCATAATCTTTCCAAAATAAGTTGTGGGTATCTCAGAGAAATCAACAAATAATGTTGTTGTAGTGATAATAAAGGTTGGTAACGTTCCTCCTGCCGCCCTCCGGGTGCGATGCACCCCTTGCACCCATAGGACGGTGCGGCTCTGGTCACATGTATTAAATCTCTTATCTACTATTGCAGTTCTTGTAAATACAATAGATCTGATATTTTTATTCTCTGAATCTGAACTTCATACATGTCCATTAGCATGAGCTGGTAATTTAATTTAACTCTCAAATCTCTGCGTTTTCTCTTCGAATGTTTTCGCGGCTTGCGAGTTAGTGCTTCTTTAACTTCAACATTACAATTATCCATATCAAGTATCACGCAATTCCAGCCAATTGGTGCGTGACTTCTTTGTCAAAGAGTGTATGTATATCAAGTCAGTCAGTCATATCAAGTAACTGGTAACATCAACTAACTCCATATGTATTATACAATTTTAATCCCATGAAAACTATTCCAAGAGAAATACCTCAAAAGGGATAGGAGTTATGAATAAGATCCAATATCATTAATTTCTAAGCAATGTGAAAGGGAGTCAGAAGATGAAAAATAGAGTCATGCATGGTAATGAATTTGAGAAATATTTATATATTGACAGGAACGAGTATAGGTACGAGTTATTATTTGCTCGTTGCAGTCAAATGACCCTGGCTGGGCCACGTGCCGGTTCCTTTTCCTAAATGGTCAAGCACTGGATCTCTTCAGAATGGTCCGGAATGCTGGATCTCTGTTTTCCACGAAGATGACTGGACCGGAAGGTTGGATTTGAGAAAGTGCTTCGATTGGCAAGTGAAATTTGTGGTTTTAATTACGTAATGAATCTTTGTAAAATAAGTTATCGTAATTACAGTAGATGTTAAGTGCACATCCAATGGAAGCCTTACAGTAAATGCGTAATTATAAATTGGGCTCCCAGGTAGCAAAGTGGGCCACGAGTTAGACTTCCGTGAAAGCGGTCCCGGGTTCGATTCCCAGTGGGAGCCCACGTGCGAAATTATCCAAGTTATCGAAGCACTTTTAACAGCACTACTAGTAGTAGTTATCAATTTTAGTACATCCATTCTCTTAAATTTTCATTATAGTTAATCTGCGATTCCCGGAAGAATGAAATCTGTGCGAGATCTTGGTAGTAAACGGACAATCATGGCAAGAAATAGTTGAGTGGTTGATAGTACTTGAAAAAATTTGTTTTTCTGAGATAATTAGAATGTTCATAATAGCTGCTCTTTAATCGTTTCACGCAGCCGTGGCGATAACTTGAAAGAATAGTACGTGGTCATTTTAAATACAGTAAAGAGCGCAATTTCCTTAACTTGGACGCGTTCCTCTGTTCGTGAGATATGTAGCTCTTCTACATTCGGTTGTCGTTAATTTACATTGGTTGTTGCGTAGTTAGATAAGAAATGTGCAGCTTGCGAATTAGTTCAGGTGGCTTCACGGTGGAGAGAGCTCCAGTTGTTCGAAACTATACAGCACGACAGGAGTTAACCCTGCAGCTGGGTATTTTTTTCGATAATCTGGTAAAAAAATTCATTTTTTCATGCTTGATATAAGTTAGGCACAAATTTAGATTGCAAATATAAATCTTTTATGAATTAATGATTGTAGTTGCCATCTAAATGTTAATGTTGAAGTACGTCATCATTAAAGTAACGCATAGGATAGAGGGATCAAATGAATTCACGGGATACGCAGGGGAAGATGCAAGGAAAGCCACAAGCCCGCTGAAATCGCGGAATCCGCAGAGAAAGGGTTGCCTAGCCCGTGGAAATCGCGGAATACCCAGCTGGAGGGTTAATGTTAGTCATACACCACCACCGCACATCCGCGGCGGTCGAAATCTCAATAGTATTGAGAAGTTGAAACCAATAATCTTGCTAAAATTTCTTTTTTTCTTAATGCGAGGCTCTTAATTTTCTAAACTCGCACCTTCACGAGCTATTTGTATTTAAGTTTCAATAACGATGCAATAGAGTGATCGGGAGGATTTTCAGGTAGATTAATTGTTATTCTAATAAAATGAATTTAAATCAGTAGAATTCCACTTGCGATGTACCGGTATGAGTACTTTTTGTGAATAACTCGTTAACTTTTGAAGATTAAAATTTAATTGTGGCGGGAACGCCTGAGTTTGTGTAGGCTGAGTAATTTGAGTTTGCTGGAAAAGGCATATTTATAAGGTATATTCATAAAGGATATTTTATTAGTGGTATAACTTGGTTTTGTCGTTCGGCATATTTCTTTATAGAGAGACCAGGAACCAAAGGGAACGGACAATCCCTAGTTGTGAAGTGAGAACGAATAAGGTTGAAAGCATTGAATTGGGGATCGATATTTTTTAGTTATTTGAGGATTACTTAGTATTGTTAAATTGATTTATACTTCGAATGCTGTAAGTATTGTCAAAAACATTTAATTGCTCGTAATGCTTTCTATTTTTCAAAACTAATGGTCAATATCGCTTACATAGATGATAATATAAGAGAATCTTAGATTTACGTAGTAATTGCGGTCTAATTTGAATTCTGTATTTGAAAGTGTTACCGGCGAACGATAATTTTGACGAGGAATTTTGAAAGTTTGTAAATTCTGATAAGATAGTTTTTAAAGTTGTAATCTATGTAAACTCATTGTCTGAAATCAAATTTAGAATTCTCAAACCGCGAAGATGCTTAGTTACGAGACAGTTAAGTTCGAAAACGAGATGATAGGTGCAGGGGCGTAGCTAGGATTTGTCCATGGAATAACCGTGGAAGGTATAATTCATTGCCTACGATCTATGGATAGGAATACCTCCGCCCAAAATCTGATGAAAAATAAACATTTAATTCTACATGTATACTGTGCGAATCTCCAGCGGAGTTTGTATGGCATAATTGTGAGGCCATCATCTCTCATGCTTTCGTTTATTGAATGCTTTTTTTCATGGGGGCGTTTGAACGAACAAAACTATCCCCTTGGCTACGCTTCTGGATTGGTGTATTTGTTAGAGTAATTTATCAAATGCTGAAAATCGCTACTTATAATTTTAATTTAAAATTCCATTGCCTTAGCATTAATGTGGTCTTTGGGAATTATTAGAAAAATGTTATTCACCTGATTTTTTTCTAAAACCGCACTAAAAGTTTTCTAAATGTAATAAATCTTAACATGATTGGGTGATTGAAATTAGAAATTAAGATTAAGATATTCATTGCTTAGTATTTTCATTTCAAATGATTATTTGGAATAATAATTCTAATATATTAAGAAATGACAGTTTTCTCATATGGTGGATATGAAAATTCTGGTGAACATAGCTGATCAGATTTAAATTTTCGCTCCTTAGGCGTATAACTTCTACAGAAAACGCCATCTACAGCTAAATCCTGATGTTTCTTAATATCAGAATGATTATTTAATTTATTTCATAGCCTTAATCCATTTAAATGTGACGGAGCATACGACTGTATTTTTATTAACATATATATGTAATTTCCTGATGTTTCTACTTAGTACTTGAAATATTGTTTACAACTTAAGATTGCTATTGATCGTTAACATATAAGCTGCTGCATGATTATCAAATAAATGATACAGAAAAACGTGAACTAATTTCTAGAATACGAAATAATTTGTGAACAGAACCTTATAAGAGCAAAATATTCGATGTTACAATATGGTAAAGCAGTCGATATTTGCCGATTCTAGTTGGGGATTACGATATTGCTTTTGAAGGCATTAATCTCCTACTGAATTAAAATATTTGACTCGAGACAGTGTGAGAACTCAAAAATATCCTATTTTGCTGACATTTATAGTTAATCAAAGGTATATAGTAGATTTTTGTTGTAAATACGACATCAGATGTTTTCGAATGTCTCTTGTTTATCTTCAGGTTCTCATCCTGTAGCTATATAAGGCGATGCACACTTTCTCTGGGCCTTTTATTCGACACTACAACGGCTCAACGATGACGAAGGTTATCCTGACTGTGACAAGCCTAAGCACGTTGGAGTGGTCGTTTTATAACTTCGTAAGCTTCTCTAATTTTCCTGAAATGAAGGATGCAAAATTTCCAATGTATCTTCAATGCGAACGAATAGTCAAGGACTGTTAATGAGGTAAGCACTCTTTTATACTGCTTTAGCGTGTGGATTCTGAATTTCTGTGAATTAGTGATAGTTCAGCTGTACCTTTCATAATCTATGTATTAAGATCTCGAACAATCGCACCATAGAGATTCAAGATTATCAATTGGGATTTATTACGCATACCTTCCGTTGTCAAGTTTCATAATTCATTGTATTTGCTCGTTGCAGTCAAATGACCCTGGCTGGGCCACGTGCCGGTTCCTTTTCCTAAATGGTCAAGCACTGGATCTCTTCAGAATGGTCCGGAATGCTGGATCTCTGTTTTCCACGAAGATGACTGGACCGGAAGGTTGGATTTGAGAAAGTGCTTCGATTGGCAAGTGAAATTTGTGGTTTTAATTACGTAATGAATCTTTGTAAAATAAGTTATCGTAATTACAGTAGATGTTAAGTGCACATCCAATGGAAGCCTTACAGTAAATGCGTAATTATAAATTGGGCTCCCAGGTAGCAAAGTGGGCCACGAGTTAGACTTCCGTGAAAGCGGTCCCGGGTTCGATTCCCAGTGGGAGCCCACGTGCGAAATTATCCAAGTTATCGAAGCACTTTTAACAGCACTACTAGTAGTAGTTATCAATTTTAGTACATCCATTCTCTTAAATTTTCATTATAGTTAATCTGCGATTCCCGGAAGAATGAAATCTGTGCGAGATCTTGGTAGTAAACGGACAATCATGGCAAGAAATAGTTGAGTGGTTGATAGTACTTGAAAAAATTTGTTTTTCTGAGATAATTAGAATGTTCATAATAGCTGCTCTTTAATCGTTTCACGCAGCCGTGGCGATAACTTGAAAGAATAGTACGTGGTCATTTTAAATACAGTAAAGAGCGCAATTTCCTTAACTTGGACGCGTTCCTCTGTTCGTGAGATATGTAGCTCTTCTACATTCGGTTGTCGTTAATTTACATTGGTTGTTGCGTAGTTAGATAAGAAATGTGCAGCTTGCGAATTAGTTCAGGTGGCTTCACGGTGGAGAGAGCTCCAGTTGTTCGAAACTATACAGCACGACAGGAGTTAACCCTGCAGCTGGGTATTTTTTTCGATAATCTGGTAAAAAAATTCATTTTTTCATGCTTGATATAAGTTAGGCACAAATTTAGATTGCAAATATAAATCTTTTATGAATTAATGATTGTAGTTGCCATCTAAATGTTAATGTTGAAGTACGTCATCATTAAAGTAACGCATAGGATAGAGGGATCAAATGAATTCACGGGATACGCAGGGGAAGATGCAAGGAAAGCCACAAGCCCGCTGAAATCGCGGAATCCGCAGAGAAAGGGTTGCCTAGCCCGTGGAAATCGCGGAATACCCAGCTGGAGGGTTAATGTTAGTCATACACCACCACCGCACATCCGCGGCGGTCGAAATCTCAATAGTATTGAGAAGTTGAAACCAATAATCTTGCTAAAATTTCTTTTTTTCTTAATGCGAGGCTCTTAATTTTCTAAACTCGCACCTTCACGAGCTATTTGTATTTAAGTTTCAATAACGATGCAATAGAGTGATCGGGAGGATTTTCAGGTAGATTAATTGTTATTCTAATAAAATGAATTTAAATCAGTAGAATTCCACTTGCGATGTACCGGTATGAGTACTTTTTGTGAATAACTCGTTAACTTTTGAAGATTAAAATTTAATTGTGGCGGGAACGCCTGAGTTTGTGTAGGCTGAGTAATTTGAGTTTGCTGGAAAAGGCATATTTATAAGGTATATTCATAAAGGATATTTTATTAGTGGTATAACTTGGTTTTGTCGTTCGGCATATTTCTTTATAGAGAGACCAGGAACCAAAGGGAACGGACAATCCCTAGTTGTGAAGTGAGAACGAATAAGGTTGAAAGCATTGAATTGGGGATCGATATTTTTTAGTTATTTGAGGATTACTTAGTATTGTTAAATTGATTTATACTTCGAATGCTGTAAGTATTGTCAAAAACATTTAATTGCTCGTAATGCTTTCTATTTTTCAAAACTAATGGTCAATATCGCTTACATAGATGATAATATAAGAGAATCTTAGATTTACGTAGTAATTGCGGTCTAATTTGAATTCTGTATTTGAAAGTGTTACCGGCGAACGATAATTTTGACGAGGAATTTTGAAAGTTTGTAAATTCTGATAAGATAGTTTTTAAAGTTGTAATCTATGTAAACTCATTGTCTGAAATCAAATTTAGAATTCTCAAACCGCGAAGATGCTTAGTTACGAGACAGTTAAGTTCGAAAACGAGATGATAGGTGCAGGGGCGTAGCTAGGATTTGTCCATGGAATAACCGTGGAAGGTATAATTCATTGCCTACGATCTATGGATAGGAATACCTCCGCCCAAAATCTGATGAAAAATAAACATTTAATTCTACATGTATACTGTGCGAATCTCCAGCGGAGTTTGTATGGCATAATTGTGAGGCCATCATCTCTCATGCTTTCGTTTATTGAATGCTTTTTTTCATGGGGGCGTTTGAACGAACAAAACTATCCCCTTGGCTACGCTTCTGGATTGGTGTATTTGTTAGAGTAATTTATCAAATGCTGAAAATCGCTACTTATAATTTTAATTTAAAATTCCATTGCCTTAGCATTAATGTGGTNTCAAGTCAGTCAGTCATATCAAGTAACTGGTAACATCAACTAACTCCATATGTATTATACAATTTTAATCCCATGAAAACTATTCCAAGAGAAATACCTCAAAAGGGATAGGAGTTATGAATAAGATCCAATATCATTAATTTCTAAGCAATGTGAAAGGGAGTCAGAAGATGAAAAATAGAGTCATGCATGGTAATGAATTTGAGAAATATTTATATATTGACAGGAACGAGTATAGGTACGAGTTAGATGTACTTTGGCGCTGAAATTAGAAATTAAGATTAAGATATTCATTGCTTAGTATTTTCATTTCAAATGATTATTTGGAATAATAATTCTAATATATTAAGAAATGACAGTTTTCTCATATGGTGGATATGAAAATTCTGGTGAACATAGCTGATCAGATTTAAATTTTCGCTCCTTAGGCGTATAACTTCTACAGAAAACGCCATCTACAGCTAAATCCTGATGTTTCTTAATATCAGAATGATTATTTAATTTATTTCATAGCCTTAATCCATTTAAATGTGACGGAGCATACGACTGTATTTTTATTAACATATATATGTAATTTCCTGATGTTTCTACTTAGTACTTGAAATATTGTTTACAACTTAAGATTGCTATTGATCGTTAACATATAAGCTGCTGCATGATTATCAAATAAATGATACAGAAAAACGTGAACTAATTTCTAGAATACGAAATAATTTGTGAACAGAACCTTATAAGAGCAAAATATTCGATGTTACAATATGGTAAAGCAGTCGATATTTGCCGATTCTAGTTGGGGATTACGATATTGCTTTTGAAGGCATTAATCTCCTACTGAATTAAAATATTTGACTCGAGACAGTGTGAGAACTCAAAAATATCCTATTTTGCTGACATTTATAGTTAATCAAAGGTATATAGTAGATTTTTGTTGTAAATACGACATCAGATGTTTTCGAATGTCTCTTGTTTATCTTCAGGTTCTCATCCTGTAGCTATATAAGGCGATGCACACTTTCTCTGGGCCTTTTATTCGACACTACAACGGCTCAACGATGACGAAGGTTATCCTGACTGTGACAAGCCTAAGCACGTTGGAGTGGTCGTTTTATAACTTCGTAAGCTTCTCTAATTTTCCTGAAATGAAGGATGCAAAATTTCCAATGTATCTTCAATGCGAACGAATAGTCAAGGACTGTTAATGAGGTAAGCACTCTTTTATACTGCTTTAGCGTGTGGATTCTGAATTTCTGTGAATTAGTGATAGTTCAGCTGTACCTTTCATAATCTATGTATTAAGATCTCGAACAATCGCACCATAGAGATTCAAGATTATCAATTGGGATTTATTACGCATACCTTCCGTTGTCAAGTTTCATAATTCATTGTATTTGCTCGTTGCAGTCAAATGACCCTGGCTGGGCCACGTGCCGGTTCCTTTTCCTAAATGGTCAAGCACTGGATCTCTTCAGAATGGTCCGGAATGCTGGATCTCTGTTTTCCACGAAGATGACTGGACCGGAAGGTTGGATTTGAGAAAGTGCTTCGATTGGCAAGTGAAATTTGTGGTTTTAATTACGTAATGAATCTTTGTAAAATAAGTTATCGTAATTACAGTAGATGTTAAGTGCACATCCAATGGAAGCCTTACAGTAAATGCGTAATTATAAATTGGGCTCCCAGGTAGCAAAGTGGGCCACGAGTTAGACTTCCGTGAAAGCGGTCCCGGGTTCGATTCCCAGTGGGAGCCCACGTGCGAAATTATCCAAGTTATCGAAGCACTTTTAACAGCACTACTAGTAGTAGTTATCAATTTTAGTACATCCATTCTCTTAAATTTTCATTATAGTTAATCTGCGATTCCCGGAAGAATGAAATCTGTGCGAGATCTTGGTAGTAAACGGACAATCATGGCAAGAAATAGTTGAGTGGTTGATAGTACTTGAAAAAATTTGTTTTTCTGAGATAATTAGAATGTTCATAATAGCTGCTCTTTAATCGTTTCACGCAGCCGTGGCGATAACTTGAAAGAATAGTACGTGGTCATTTTAAATACAGTAAAGAGCGCAATTTCCTTAACTTGGACGCGTTCCTCTGTTCGTGAGATATGTAGCTCTTCTACATTCGGTTGTCGTTAATTTACATTGGTTGTTGCGTAGTTAGATAAGAAATGTGCAGCTTGCGAATTAGTTCAGGTGGCTTCACGGTGGAGAGAGCTCCAGTTGTTCGAAACTATACAGCACGACAGGAGTTAACCCTGCAGCTGGGTATTTTTTTCGATAATCTGGTAAAAAAATTCATTTTTTCATGCTTGATATAAGTTAGGCACAAATTTAGATTGCAAATATAAATCTTTTATGAATTAATGATTGTAGTTGCCATCTAAATGTTAATGTTGAAGTACGTCATCATTAAAGTAACGCATAGGATAGAGGGATCAAATGAATTCACGGGATACGCAGGGGAAGATGCAAGGAAAGCCACAAGCCCGCTGAAATCGCGGAATCCGCAGAGAAAGGGTTGCCTAGCCCGTGGAAATCGCGGAATACCCAGCTGGAGGGTTAATGTTAGTCATACACCACCACCGCACATCCGCGGCGGTCGAAATCTCAATAGTATTGAGAAGTTGAAACCAATAATCTTGCTAAAATTTCTTTTTTTCTTAATGCGAGGCTCTTAATTTTCTAAACTCGCACCTTCACGAGCTATTTGTATTTAAGTTTCAATAACGATGCAATAGAGTGATCGGGAGGATTTTCAGGTAGATTAATTGTTATTCTAATAAAATGAATTTAAATCAGTAGAATTCCACTTGCGATGTACCGGTATGAGTACTTTTTGTGAATAACTCGTTAACTTTTGAAGATTAAAATTTAATTGTGGCGGGAACGCCTGAGTTTGTGTAGGCTGAGTAATTTGAGTTTGCTGGAAAAGGCATATTTATAAGGTATATTCATAAAGGATATTTTATTAGTGGTATAACTTGGTTTTGTCGTTCGGCATATTTCTTTATAGAGAGACCAGGAACCAAAGGGAACGGACAATCCCTAGTTGTGAAGTGAGAACGAATAAGGTTGAAAGCATTGAATTGGGGATCGATATTTTTTAGTTATTTGAGGATTACTTAGTATTGTTAAATTGATTTATACTTCGAATGCTGTAAGTATTGTCAAAAACATTTAATTGCTCGTAATGCTTTCTATTTTTCAAAACTAATGGTCAATATCGCTTACATAGATGATAATATAAGAGAATCTTAGATTTACGTAGTAATTGCGGTCTAATTTGAATTCTGTATTTGAAAGTGTTACCGGCGAACGATAATTTTGACGAGGAATTTTGAAAGTTTGTAAATTCTGATAAGATAGTTTTTAAAGTTGTAATCTATGTAAACTCATTGTCTGAAATCAAATTTAGAATTCTCAAACCGCGAAGATGCTTAGTTACGAGACAGTTAAGTTCGAAAACGAGATGATAGGTGCAGGGGCGTAGCTAGGATTTGTCCATGGAATAACCGTGGAAGGTATAATTCATTGCCTACGATCTATGGATAGGAATACCTCCGCCCAAAATCTGATGAAAAATAAACATTTAATTCTACATGTATACTGTGCGAATCTCCAGCGGAGTTTGTATGGCATAATTGTGAGGCCATCATCTCTCATGCTTTCGTTTATTGAATGCTTTTTTTCATGGGGGCGTTTGAACGAACAAAACTATCCCCTTGGCTACGCTTCTGGATTGGTGTATTTGTTAGAGTAATTTATCAAATGCTGAAAATCGCTACTTATAATTTTAATTTAAAATTCCATTGCCTTAGCATTAATGTGGTCTTTGGGAATTATTAGAAAAATGTTATTCACCTGATTTTTTTCTAAAACCGCACTAAAAGTTTTCTAAATGTAATAAATCTTAACATGATTGGGTGATTAAAGGTTTAATATATGTTAAGGAAATGTATATTACTATTGGGTATTTCCTTGGTTACTCAAGGAGTGAACTTTCTAAATTTCTTTGCTGGTATTTTCCTTGCAAAAAACTTGCATTTAAATTTAATAACCAATTAAGTAATATTAATTTTGTTCCCATACATTTTCTAACATAAGTGGCATTAATTACACTTGTAATATAGTAGGAAAAATATTCTAAAGCTTAACTTTGAAAACATTTGCAGTAAAATTTTAAAATGAGCACATGCTATCTGCTATTAAAACATTTTACCCTTGAATATAGGAATATTCTAGATTTATAATATCTAGGTTGCTTAATTTTTTTCTTTTTGAAGATATGGCATAATATTAATGATGATTTTGTTAAATTAGCAGATACCTGGAGGCCATAATGGAATAAGGAGTGAAGAAAGAACTTCATTGAAGTTGTTGGAAAGTTATTTTTATTGCACAATTTTGAAGTGTACATTTTATTACAGAGATCAATAAAGAAATTTCAGAAAGGACCTTTTCAAGTTTCATTTTGAATATGTCCAACTCCTAGGCTGCCAAAATTTCTGGTAAAGTAGGGGATGCCAAACCTGGGCCTATCTCGGAGCTCACAAATTCAATTGTTTTTCCTGCAGCATCTGCTGGACCATTTTGCCTTCTGTACTTGTACTCTCAGTGGGCTCTCACATTAATGGCTGTATTCAGAATAATTTGATTATTCTGAATACAGCTATTGAGTGGCATGTTACACATGAGAGAATAAGTACAGAAGGCAAAAAACATCTGGAAAATAAATTTGAAAATAAAATGAATTTATTACAAATTGGAAAAAATGATTATTTTTACCAACTGAATGACCTTGGGGACTTAGTATAATTTTTGAACGAGCTGAGGGGTTAAAGCAGCATTAAAGGGTTAAATCAGTAATTCAGATAGTTCTAGAATATACTGGAAAATTCAAAAATTCCTTATGGTTTTAAATGAAACTTAATTCAAATGAAATTAAAAATATACACGAAAATAATTTTAAAATAGGAAACAATATATACATACATGAAGACTGATAAACTTTGAAAGTTGCAAAAAATTGAAAGTAGAGTAAATTGAGATGAAGTAAATTAAATCATGTGACTTATGAATTCTGATAACAAAAAAATAACTTCACAAAGCAATTAGTTTCATGGATTGATCGATTTCTGCAAAAGTATCAGAAATTAGAAAAATCTGCAATAGTAATATGACAAACTAAATAAACATCTAAAAAACACTCCAAAGTTCCATAACATTTTAGAACCCTGCCATTACAACACATGTAAATCAGAATCTAAATTGCAGTTTATACTAACTGTGAAATAAGAGATTTATAAATTATTGAAGAAAAGAGGAAAATAAAAAAGTTGAAATGCAAGAAATGAACATCTTTACAGAACAAAGCAAGTGATAAGGGCAAAATTATGAGGCATGAGTTAAATATTAAATTGGGAGAATGAAGGAAATCAGAAATAATTACCATATAAATTAAGAATGTCCTGGGAATGATAATTATTTGACAGTTCACTCCTAGGCATACAATTTTAAAGAGTCAGGTAAAATTACTTAGCTAAGGTGCTTCCAGAAATTGTTTTAAGGCAAATTAATTTCTTTGAATATTTTGAAAGATTCATTAGAAATTATTAGAAAAATTGCAAATAACAGAAATTACCAAATGAATGAAGCTGAATGAAAATAAAGGCTTCCCTTAAGATAAAATTAAGAGAATGAGGTCTGTCAAGAGATCACAGCATACAGTAGTAGAAGAAATGGTTTCGAATGATAGCAATAGCAAATAACCAAGAGGACAACAATATTTTTGATGTCTAAGATTTTTGCTCTACATCTGTCTCAAGATCAGCTCAAGAGAAGGAATATGCAAGTATAATTTAATCCTAAGTTAAGTCAAGGGCTGAGAAAAATGCAAAATGAAAATAACTTTATCCATTCATGTGTAAGTCAAGTAAAGAGTTCCTTTCCCATAAACAAGACCTGTTAATTTGGAAACTCAGAGATAAATATCTAAATATTATTATTCAGAAAAGAAAAATGTTTAAGTTGATACAACAGTAATAAAGCTGGATAAAAATTAAGCTAGCATAAAATAATTCCTTTCGCTTTTTTCAGGGAAACCATGGGGTGATGTTGAGAAATTTTAGTTTCATATTTCAATCCAATGATATGGAGTCTCAGTTTAATTTCAGAATAACATTCTAAAATGTCAAAACTATTACAAATGCCTCAAAAATTGAAATATACCAGCTTGTTTTTGCAAACAAAAAGTGCTAAAATACTGAGCAGAAGCATTATAGAATTCGAGTGATAAGTTAGGCAATAGAGAGACTTGTATTTTACATAATTTAAAAGCATGAGTTCATAATCATGGACAGATGTAAACTGAAACATTAAAACTGCCTCAACTAAACTTGTGCGAAAACAAATAAATATTCAAATAGTTACAGATGTGAGAGAGGACTTCTGATCAAGTTCTTTATAAATAAAAGATTTAGAGTTTACATAGTACAATATTCCAAGCTTTTATCTCTCCATTGTCGCCTTGAGGATGGTGACACAGTTAATTGTCAAAGTATGCAGAGGCAGGCTTAGTACAAGAATAAGAGAGCTCAAGGTCAACTAAAGAAAAGGGTAACTGCAAGTTTCCGCAAAATTTCCCAAATTAAGAAGAAACTTTGAAAGTTACAATACAAAGGAAGAATTGTACACAACCAATCAGTCCATTAAAACAGTTATTAATTTCAAGTTACCATAAATACTATTTATTTGTATTAATATATAGCAATAGAGCTATGAAAGTGATTATGATCTTTTAAACTTCCAGCTGAGAAACACCAGTTATTTTTACTCTTTATAAATAAATTAATTCTTTAACTTCCCTCCTTCATATTGCTTTTTTTCCAAGCTACAGAGATGACGAAGTAAAAAAAGGAATTCATTTGGATATCCCATCAAAAAATTACGTTGGTTTTTCTAATTTCTAGTCATATAAATGAATAGGGTATAAATTATGAACAATCTACAACATATTAGAGGAAATGAACTCCAAGATATATCAAAATCATCAAACGATTATCCCACCACCATCAATATTGTGATGAGGTTCAACCATCCATCCATCCTAGTCAATCCATTCAATTACTGAAGTGCGTACATCACAAGAAACAAGATGAAAAATTCATTACTCGATGAAATTAAGTCACAAAATTTTACTAATTCCATTAAAAACTACTCTTCAATAAATTTTCCCTAATGATGATGGGATTCAAATGTAGCTCTCAGAAAAATCTACCCACGAGATACATAAAAATCTCAGATTCAAGAATTAAACATTCAAACTGACTTAATGGCAAAAGATCTTTGAGAAGATGCTATAAAAACTATAAATTGAGAAAGAAATTACGTTAATCACAGAATAATAATCTGTGAAGTAAGTACAAGATATAAACCAAAATTGAAAAAAAAACTATTAGCCTTTATGACTGAAACATATTATCTATAAATTGATGGACAGCAAGTTAAATTTAAATTTCATTCTGTGAATATCACTTTTATGAAATGAAATGTCAACTCCTTTGATTAGCTGTATAGCAAAGAATATTTGACTAGAGTAAAAACAGCGGCAATGTAAATTATACTCAAATTTAATTATATTACTTGTAAGACTAATTTAATTTGGATAAGATAATCTAAAAAGTCATTTACTTGCTTCATTGATCTTACAATCAAAATATAGTAATCATCTCATCTCACCTTAGAATCAAAATGTAGTAATGCTCGTTACATTTAAGCTAAGAACTATCATGATATGAGTATCTGACATAGAGTTGGTCACTAGTTTGATGAATTTAGAGGAAATAATTTCAAGCTGCATTTCTAAATCGTGTCACAAATATAATTCCAGATTCTTTAAATTGATGACTCTGAAACCCATTACCAGATTAATGCTTTAAACAGAATTACTTAAAACTTCAATTGCATTAAAACTCAAAAAATATAAAGAAAATATCTAACTAAAAATTATTAAGAGCAACAAAATATTGCACTAATTTTTACTAGACAGGCAACATAATACATGAAAGACTTCGCTGGTGTCGCAATATTTACCAAGATACGATTAAGAACATATGAAGAACATAAGAGTGACTTTCTCCCTGTAGTTCCTATCCTGACTAATGTATAAATGATGGTTAAGTATAAGTAACGAGAATATACCTCAACCAAAAATAATTGAAGATAAGAACTTACAACTGAAGTGGATTGACTTCCATAGGGCATTGCAGCTTCTGGAGAAGAAACTAGAGCTTCCTTTCCAACCTTCTTGAAGACACACACTTGTTATAAAAGTAGTTCCGAAACACAACAGGACTGACACATTAGCTAATGATAAGATATACGAAAGTCGATTCGATCCATTTCGAATTCCCCAGAATCGATTTTATCCCTTGCGCCTACAACCTACAACGACCCGGCTTTTGTTGATTAGGTTGATTACATGGACAACATCAAGCACGAAGAACAACGCGCTGGCTTCGCTTGTAAGGAAATGTTAGGAGGCACATTATGGAGATTTTCATGGATTACGAATAAAACGGAAAAAAACAAAATTATTGCCCTCTAACTCGACTATCGTACTTGAAATGAGATCTTTTAGCGAGTTACAGCGGTTTCAAAGTAAGTTCAGTTTGCAGATGTGTGAGAAAATTGAAAAACGATATAATCGGCTAAGCGGACAATACAAAACGACTTCTCGGCAATTCTGCGTAATTTTTACCTCCGCAAGGACCTTAAGCAGTGCTGACGTGTTCACTTTGGGGGTCGATATGTAAACCCAACTTTGTGAACCCTTCAGTTACTGGCAATTTTTTTTTCACCATGATTCCTCACCTTGAGAATTTAGCTTCAGAGTTTGCTAACTATTCGTTAATCTGTATTACCTTAAATAAAACGCCGTTGTAGATAACTCGTCACTTTTTGTTTGCCAGAAATCTTTAAACATTGGCATATCCCGTGTATGGCACACGCCTCTCACATTTTATGATGTTTAGGCGAATTCTAGATTTCTAAAAAGAGGTTGCGTCATACAATTGCGAAAATTACTAGATAATAAGGTTGCATGATAAAATGATTGTTTATAATTGGCGAATTTTCAAACAAATCGATTATTGAAAATGTTTACATCTTAAAAATGACCACACGCCGATAATTCGAGTTCTTGATAAAATATGCAGACCTATCCTGTGTTATATCGGTCCTCCTTTCTTTCGAGGTGAAGAAAATTCTTTTTGCCCGGTACTCTTGAAACTATTACGGTAGCGTACATACTTTATACTTTATCATTACTTCCACGTGAAATGTGGAATATAAATTCGTTCGTGCTGTGTGATCAGTGATTAACGCAGCACTTAAGGCAAATCCAGAATGTATGTAATTATGTATAGGATAAAATCAGACCTAGAAAATGGCGTATGCTACAAACTTAGAGATCTTACTCACAATTATGAGAATAAGAATTAAAAATGAGAGAAACTTTTTTTTTATTAGATTCTTAGCATCAGTGTTCGTTTCAATTAATCCCTTTAGGTGGAGTTTGCATCTCAATTTGAAACTGAATAAAAAATACACACCATACATCCTCGAATCTAAGACACTCCTTTAAAACGTTGTTACATATATGTTCCTATATATATAAAATAAAAAATTTAAAANTAAACCATTATGATAAGAGGATGAAGAGAGGGAAAAGGATGATAAAAATGGAATCTGAAATTCAAGAAATTCCCGCCAATCAGCCAAGAGGATCTGCTCAAATGAAGAAGCTCCAGTCTGCATAAGCAGTAATGTTTGTTTGCATAAACTTCAGCCTGTATTTAAGGACCCAACTGCAGTGAAAGAAACTCCTAACACTGCTGACAGTGATCATTGGGAAGAGGCTATGTGTGAAGACATGTCAAAGTTACTTTACATGAATGCATGGATTGTGGTACCAGGACCATCAAGCAAAAATTTTGTAGATTGAAAGTGGATATTCTGGAAGGAAATGTAATAATTTGGTGAAATGGTATGATATAAAGCTCATTTAGCTGATAGAAGATTTCATTTCATCCCTGGACTATCCGGACAACTGCACCCCAGTGATTAGAGAATCCAGTGTTGGATTGTTGCATGCATTTGCTCTTGGTGAGGGATGGAATGAACTTTATATATAACTGTATAACCTCTAGCTAAAACCATCCGCATAAAAAAATCTGCTTCAAGACATTAATTGTTGCTAATTTATCAAACAACATACTATTACATTACCACCAATTATGTAATTACTGGTGCCCAAGTCATCTGAAAATACTTCAGTAGTCACAATACTTTTTAGAATAGAAATAGAATTTTGGGCATAAAATTTATGGATCCTGAGTGCTAAATGCCATGGGGCATTTTCGCAGAGGAATGGAGGAAATATGAGTTTTCCCTCCAAAGCTCAGGTCACTTGCTACTGATTTTTTTGCACAGAGATCTCTCCTCTGCTAGTTCTTTGACAGTCAGTCATCGATTGGCTCACACATGGAACCTCACCTGGTTGACATGACCATTACCAGTTGATGTTGATGGCCCTCCACTTCGACAATT
Source organism: Ladona fulva (assembly GCA_000376725.2). Classification (NCBI taxonomy): domain Eukaryota; kingdom Metazoa; phylum Arthropoda; class Insecta; order Odonata; family Libellulidae; genus Ladona; species Ladona fulva. The sequence goes on along the minus strand of KZ308529.1, from coordinate 119,767 downwards.
GCCTTAAACTGAATCCCAACCGCTTTTGAAGCGTGAATACCACTTGAAGCACTTACTATGACTCATCACTTTTTTGCTAAACGCAGTTTTTAACGTTTCAAATTCAAATTCAAAATTTATTTCACCAAAGACTACATAGAGAAGTATAAGCATTGTCAAAAGTTCACATAATAATTTTATGGCTAAGAGTTGAAAATTACAAAAGTGTTATGAATTATGATTTTATAGTTATATTTGACAGAATATTTGTTCATAAAATTTGTTAATTGTTTAAATAATGTTTGTTAATAACATGCAAATTCACTCAAAATTTATCCAATCCAATCGCACCATCTTCTGGTCACAAAAATTTTAAATTATCACAGACTTACTATTGACAACTTCTGGCTTAGGATGGCCAGATTTGTACCATATTAGGTAATTTTTAAAATAAGTTAAATTCAATTCCATCATGCTTGACATGGAAGTTTACTTGTATATTTAAATTATGCAAAGATAGTTGCCAATGTCCTAATACCAAAATGGATACTTTACCATTTTCTTCCTTCAAAAGGGTTGTAAATGATGTACTCCTTAGCCACAAACTATACAAAACAAGCTAAATAATACTAAAATTATTTTCTCTATGCACACATTGCTCTCACATCTCACTCATCGTCAAGTTGAATTTGATTTCATGCTAGTTATCAGTCAAACACTTTTAGTGAATTTTTCACATAGTAGTGTTCATTTGGTCAATGCCATCTACTCTTCCTCACCAACTTCATTTCAGGCTCTGCTCAGTATCAACTAATGTCACTGACCATCAGCGACAGGACTGATACTTGGCAAACCACATCGGCATCTGATTTTCATTTTCAACTTTAAAAAGATTTATATTTCCTTTTAATAAAATTTGTTTTTTATATTTTTTATTTCTCACTGTTTTTTGTGGGTTTTTCTCACCCCCCTTCTTGTGTGGGTGTTTTCCCACAAACTAAATCTTAAAAAAAATTTTTTTGTGAATTTTAAAATTGTTGTGAATTTTTCTTAGAAATAGTAAATATCAATGTAGAATAATATATAAGGTTAGGTGGAAGAGAGGCCCACTTGGGCCTAACCTCGCCATTAAAGGGTCTAATAATAATAATGACCTCTCAGAGGATCAAAAAGCAGGGGAGATACTTGCCAGGAGGAGGGCAATCTACATACATTTCTTATACTCACCTAAAAGTAAAAGTAGCTTTAGTGCCTCATTTTTTTCAAAAACAAAACAAGGGAGAACCTTATTCCTACTTGATAACTTGGTATAACCTATTGCCTTGGATATTTTAAGAAACTCAAACTAAATATTGACATCAGGGTGTTTCTATAATTGCTATTAACCTGCTTTATTCATTACCATTTATTATAGCAGTTTTTGTGATTAGTAGCAGATAATTTCCATCAATTATTAGATTTTTCTAAAAAGGAGAAGATTATTGCTACTTTAAAATAACCATTTGAGTGAATATCCTGAAATAATTTTTGGATGCATTTTAAAAGTTGATGTAAAAAGGAGATAAGATATTTAACTAGATGTCATTTAGGCCTTGTATGTGTTTGCTCCTGTTTTTTAATGCTAAAGATGAAACCTGAAGGAGGGGTTCCTTCTCATTGACTTGATACTTGCCAGACAAATGCTCAGTTATATATGATATGCACACAAGAAGATGAAAGTGGCAATCCATGTTGAACTCAGGGGCACATACTTCCTATGAAGAAAGAAGTCAAGAAAGAAATTCTCTTCTCTATTCCAAAGAAAGATCAAGCAATAATCAAAACCTTCATCCTGGTGTCTAAAGATGAAGATGACACTGGAGGGGGCTAAACCATTATGATAAGAGGATGAAGAGAGGGAAAAGGATGATAAAAATGGAATCTGAAATTCAAGAAATTCCCGCCAATCAGCCAAGAGGATCTGCTCAAATGAAGAAGCTCCAGTCTGCATAAGCAGTAATGTTTGTTTGCATAAACTTCAGCCTGTATTTAAGGACCCAACTGCAGTGAAAGAAACTCCTAACACTGCTGACAGTGATCATTGGGAAGAGGCTATGTGTGAAGACATGTCAAAGTTACTTTACATGAATGCATGGATTGTGGTACCAGGACCATCAAGCAAAAATTTTGTAGATTGAAAGTGGATATTCTGGAAGGAAATGTAATAATTTGGTGAAATGGTATGATATAAAGCTCATTTAGCTGATAGAAGATTTCATTTCATCCCTGGACTATCCGGACAACTGCACCCCAGTGATTAGAGAATCCAGTGTTGGATTGTTGCATGCATTTGCTCTTGGTGAGGGATGGAATGAACTTTATATATAACTGTATAACCTCTAGCTAAAACCATCCGCATAAAAAAATCTGCTTCAAGACATTAATTGTTGCTAATTTATCAAACAACATACTATTACATTACCACCAATTATGTAATTACTGGTGCCCAAGTCATCTGAAAATACTTCAGTAGTCACAATACTTTTTAGAATAGAAATAGAATTTTGGGCATAAAATTTATGGATCCTGAGTGCTAAATGCCATGGGGCATTTTCGCAGAGGAATGGAGGAAATATGAGTTTTCCCTCCAAAGCTCAGGTCACTTGCTACTGATTTTTTTGCACAGAGATCTCTCCTCTGCTAGTTCTTTGACAGTCAGTCATCGATTGGCTCACACATGGAACCTCACCTGGTTGACATGACCATTATCAGTTGATGTTGATGGCCCTCCACTTCGACAATTGCCTTAAACTGAATCCCAACCGCTTTTGAAGCGTGAATACCACTTGAAGCACTTACTATGACTCATCACTTTTTTGCTAAACGCAGTTTTTAACGTTTCAAATTCAAATTCAAAATTTATTTCACCAAAGACTACATAGAGAAGTATAAGCATTGTCAAAAGTTCATATCATATATTCATGATCATATATCATCACATAAAACAAAAATTAAATCTAAAACAGTTCAAATACATCTAGATTTTTACAATTAAAAAAAAATTATAAATTATCATTCAGATATTTATGGACGCTAAAGTAGGCCTTTTTGATTAGCAGGTTTATGACGAGTGATTTGAAGAACTTATTTGAAAAGCAGCCTTTGATATTTTCAGGAAGTTTATTATATATTTGGGAAATGGAGTGTTGTGGGGCTTTAAGGGAAAGGGTGAGTGATTGGTCATAAATGGATATTGCTATTTTGACGTGTATAGTGGCTGTGTATGCTGAAGTTGAAAGGGAAAAGATGGAGATTATTCTTTGCAAACATGATGCAGGATAGGATGTAAAGACATGGTAGAGTTATAAATTTAAAAAACTGAAAAAGTGGGCGTCCAGATGTTCTGCTCGAAACATTGAGGAGTGCTTTAATGGCCCTCTTCTGAGCTGAGAAGGCTTTATTAGCTTCTGATGAGTTACCCCAGAATATGATTCCATAGGCCAAGTGAGAATAGATATTGGCATAGTAAACAATGAGTGATTCATGAGACACTATGTTGACTAACTTTCGAATAAGAAAAATATTGGATGAAAGTTTGGTAGTGAGTTGATTAACATGAATAGACCAATCAAGATTATCATTGATATATAGACCGAGGAATTTAACTGACTCAGAACTGGAAATGCTACTGTTGTTTATTTTCAGAAGAGGGGCTGTATTGGGAGGAGAAATTTTAGTATGAAATTGTAGGAACATAGTTTTTTTATCATTTAAATGGAGGCTATTGTCATAGCACCATTTGGCTATTGACTCTATTGAACGGCTTGCATTAAAATATAAGTCATCGTTATTTTTAGAGCGGTTAATAGCGGATAATAATATTTCAAACAATTCTGTTGCAGTTTTGCTGAGTCTGAAACAGAATTTCATGCAATAATGCTGTTCTTCGGGATAGTTCACCTTTAAAATTTTCCACGAGTGAAAAAAAGCTTTCAGACAAAACTGTTGTTAACAGGAAACTAAAAAGGTTATCAACAAACAGAAAATGGGAGGTTACTCAGAAGCAATCACGGTTTCAGATGCTCTTTACTGGTATTCATTTGCAGTACAAGTGACCACGTAACTCATAATGTCCTGGAACTTTTTGAACAGACCTCGTATATCAGAAATTGAATGACTGATGCATACTAGTTGTCAGATCAGGTGATAGATTCATTCACACAAGTGAATATTGTGTTTTAGAAAGAAAAATATTTTCTAATTTATATCATTACAGTATATTTATTAAAGCAAAAAAATTGGATTACAAAAATAGGTAGATTGAATAAATAGTTAATACATAAGGATAAAGGAAAGGAAGGTAACTTACTTATTTTTCACACTTGTTATTCCTTAGTTAATACATATTTAGCAAATGATAAATATTTTTGTGAAAAGCTCAATGATATATCTACTTCCTTTTACACTACTGATATAATGTCAAAACCGTAAAATACACATACTTCACAAATTTCTTTTTGTAAATATCTTGTTTAAAATGTCTTTCAAAAGGAATTTGCACCTCCTACATCTCTTTCCTCTTCAAGTATGCTAGCAATTTCATTCCTTGTTTCCAAAACTTTAGGATTTTCAGGACCAAGCAGTTTCACTTGTCTCTCTAAAATTTCTTCATTAAGTTCTTTTGCTTCTCTTAGCTTTCCTTGTTTCTTTAACACACAAGCCACCATAGACATTGACTTTAATGTGGCTATGTGATCTTTTCCAAGCAAAGATACTTCTTTCTGTAAAATCTCTTCAAATAAAGTCAGTGCTTTGTCATACTTTTCCTGGTCTACTAACAGAAATGCAATATTAGATAAGGACATGAGAGTTTTTCGATGATCTGCGCCATAAATTGATTTTCTCTTGGCGTAAGTTTCTTCAAAAATCTTCTTTGCTTCTTCCATTTTACCTTGAGATTTGAGGTTAAATGCAATTTTGGTCCTTTCCTCCAAGAGTCCAGGGAAGTCTTCCCCATACAGGATACTCTTTTTATTTAATAATTCTTCATAGAGGCGATTTGATCCTTCATAATCACCTTGAATATTCATAACTTGGGCAATATTTGACATTGTGGATAGAACATGAGGATGATAACTCCAAAGCCTTTCTTTCTGCTTTTCCAGAACCTCCTCATACAGTTGTTTTGCTCTTTCTAGCTTGTTTTGTTGTTCGAATACTTTTGCTAAGCATTTCATGGTTAGGTAAATATTTTGGTGATTTTGCCCATTAAGTTTCTTCTGCTTCTCCAAAAGCTCCTCATACATGGATGCTAACTTTTCTAATTTTTCAGGATCATCAATATGACTAAAATTTTTCCGTGTATCCATACATATTGGATGGTCTGTATTAATCAACAACTTTTGATTTTCTAAGACTCTTTCAAACCAATCCCTAGCCTCATCCTTTTTTCCCACCTCATTATATATGAATGCAATATAATTCATAGTACCAATAGCATGTGGTGTATCTTCTCCGAAAACTTTACACTGTCTTTCTAATAGTTCATTTTCCATTGATAGTGATTCTTGTATCCTTCCAAAGTCAAAAAGTAGACCAGCTACAAAGCTCATAGTCTTCAGTGTTGGTGGAGCATCTTCCCCTAACAACTCAGTCTGCTTTTCCAGGACTTCCTCAAATAGTATTTTTGCTTCTTCCAGTTTTCCCTTATCTTTCAACAACTTGGCAATGTTAAATATTGTGCGTATCACTCTTCGATCACTGATTCCAAAATTGTCTCTTTGTTTTTCTAACACTTCTTCATACAATTTTCTTGATTCTTCCAACTTTCCCAGATATTTAAATACATATGCTATATTTTCCATAGTTGATAATATCTTTGGATCATTACCACGCAATTCAATCTTTTGCTTTTCCAATATATCTTCATATAGACGTTTTGACTCAAGTAGCTTTCCCTGTCTCCTAAAGATGTCTGCAATTTTGGAATTTATGAAATTAACCTTATTATTGTTATATCCAGCACGTCTTTCCTTGTAAAATTCTAGCAGCTCTTCATATATTTTTCTTGCTTTCTCTAAATGATCTTCTTTCAAAAGATTTTCAGCAAGCTTTTCCTTAGCATATAAGGTATCTTGATGATCTCCTCCAAGACTTTCTGTTAAATGACCTAAGTTTCTTTGATAGAAGTTTATCATATCATTTTCTCTCTCCATTTTTCTCCACTCTTTCCACCCTTGAAAGAGGAAATCTTTCAGAGATTAATAGTTAGCTTCTCTTCTTCTTTCACCAAATTTAGAAATCTGTAAACTTTTTAATTTATTTGGTGTAAAAGAGTTTAGCTGATGCCAGCAAAGATCAAAGCTATCATCAAAGACTTCAGGAACACTTCAAAGGCATCTGAAAAATTTTAAATGTTTGATTAATACTTTACTTCTAGCATAGCCAACCATTATTATTATTAAAACAACATTATTTGTTGTTCTCTATGTGATATGCATGTATTATTTAGGAAATATCATGATGTGAAATTAAAGATTAGCAAACATATAGAGTAAAATCTTAGGGATAACTCAACACAAAAAGGGAGTATTTCTTCAGTGGGTTTTATCCGTTATTTATGTTGCAATACAGTTTTTATTAGAAACTTTCATATTTAGTTGCAAAAATAGATTTTATGAAAAATAATATAATTTTAAACAAACGAAAATGGGTAAGAATGACTTTGCGCAAGATGGTGCGCACCCAGGAAAAATCCCAAGGAAGAATGGACTTCTTTCCATCTCTTTGTGTGGCCGTTACTTCAATGAAGCTAGACGCGAACGATGCCGCCATGCGGACGAACTCGCAACGTCCTTTGCCCACAAAGTATCCCGAATGGCTTAGAGAAATGTTCTGCTGGGATAGCTCAACGGACAGAGCACCCGACCGGCAATTGAGAGACCCGGGTTCGATTCCCGGTCCCGTCAGACTTTTTTCAAGTCCATTCTTCTTGGGAATATAATTTTAATTTATGGGCACTTATGTGATGATAATGTTACTCAAATTATGACTTATGTGATGATAATGTTACTCAAAAGTAATGTGAACTATTAACAATTTACTATTCTTTATGCTGATTATTTACTCTGTCAGCATATGGAATGTGTATTGTTAATTGTTACTGATGTCTGGTAACCAATGTAAGCTGGGGAACGAAGTCATAAAACACTGGATTTACAGTTTTTCAAATTAATTTTTACCTGAAATTCAGGAAATGTATGGTTTTGGTATTTAATTTTAAGGGGCGGCAAATTATTTCACACCAGGGCAGTAGATAGGCTGGCCATGACTCTGCCAATAGATAATAGGTTTTTCCCTTTCTTGAAAATGTGTTAAGTCACACAGGAATATCTAAAAATATGTTAACATTCCATAGAAATACACCTTCCACTTGTAAAAAAAATATTTCATGGAAGAAAAATCCTTTACATAAAGATATTAAATTGTACTCCTGATTATTCATGGGTGGATAAATCATTCTGAAGATTATCTGTGCCTGACTTCTTTCTCTAAGTCAATATTTTCTGAAGTCTTTCTAAACATAAAGACTGAAAAATCGCACAAATATTTTCACTAATAAAAGTATGACTTATGTAGACCTACTTAGAAAGAGTTAGAAAATTAAAAAGTTTGGTTAGCAAAAAATAGGAAAAAAATTATAGAGGTAAATATTAAAAGGATTTTTATTTAATTTTTCCATTGAAAGGAGTAACATACAAAGTTTCAGTTGTAATGATAAAAAAGAAAAGTAATAAAAAATACAAGAATTTTAGGTGGAATGATAAAATGAATGATACACCGTAAAGTAATGAAGAAATGAATTTAAGAGATTGCTTATTATTATGATCCTCCTTGTTTTCTTTTTAAAGTATATATGGGTGATTACTGTAGGAAGACAATCAATCAGGTTCCTGGATAAGACTTGGCAATATGATGTCATGTTTTTTAAGGATGGAAATTGTTTATAATTATTGGATACTGTTCTAAATGGTAATCATTACAAAAAAGGAATTTTTATGATTTGAGATAAGCAGTTTTTGGACAACTGCATAACTAGGAAGTAGGTTTCACAGCAAACATACATATTTTGCAAAATCTTCAATTTTCTGAATGTGTTTATACTATCATTTCCTAGAATTTTCAATACATGCTGGTTGTTCTTATTCTGAAAGAAATAATATTACTACATTCATACACTAGGATATAATTTTTCATAATAAAGTTACAAATGAATGAGTGATTATACTGGAACCGTTTATTATAGAAATATCGATCTTATTATCTTAAAATATTATTCATTACATAGAATGAAAAAGCTTGAAGTGAAATGTATGTGAATTACTCCTGAGTTTTCAGACGAAAATATAGCTAACATCAAAACTTAGGTAAAACTGACAAGGAGATGTTATCTGGAATTGCAGCAACCCTAAGATCAGAGGTGGGATTCAAAATTTTAGGAACAGGTTCTTATTTCTATGGAGTGCGCAACCATTTAAGAACTTAAGAACATTTTCCCTTCACATTCTAATTTAAAGATTTGTTAATGAAATTTGAGATGAAATGAGAATGGAGAGTTTCATGTCCCAACTTTGAAACTATATTCTCTTTGTACTGAAGGGATGGTAGTGCCTCTACATACATAGTTATAGCACCATCATATGGGATGGATTTAGGAACTGATTTGGTAAACTCAAGTAATTCTAATACCTGGTTTGTACAAACTAGTGTGAGTCAGCTAATTCTGCACTGCATAACACCCTTCCTCTATACTTCACTGATCATGAAATCTGTTTTTATCAGTAGCTATACTAATCAAGGGGTTCCAAGCCCTTCCAAAGATTCTTGAATGCTCTACAAACACCTTGAGTGTGGGTTGGTATCTTTTAACATTCATATTTCCTAAGGAATTGGAGGGAAAGTCTTAGGAGAAATTCATTAAGTTCACTTTTCATGCTCAAAGTCTATCTTACTGGAACCAAAATTCTGGTAAGAAACTCATCCTTGAGAAGTACAAGCATACCTCTAGTAATATAGCTTCTAGAAACATGGCTCTCTTTCTTAATGCAAGCTCTTTTCTTTAATACAAACTATAAGGAGAGGCATAGCCAAGGGTTTGAACCCCCAATGAGAAAAGAGCCAACGATAAACAAAACCAAGCAAGAGGATAGTCCACCTATAGAAAGTATGGAAATGTATGAACACAAGAAAAGAAGTGGAAGAACCAGCAGTAAAACTTGGGAATCCCTCAAAGCCAGTTTATGGTATGCAGCTGTGTTTGCCCAGTCTTAATTGCTCTTTCAAACCCTTTTGGATAATGCACCAGCAAACCAAGGGGGTTAACACTACCTTGGAAGAGGATTAAGGAAAACTCCAGCATGTAAGTAGCAGCACAAATTATTGGAAGCAGCATTTTTATGGGACAGAAACCTCCACCACCTCCATGCCACTCAGTGCCTTACCACTCGATCATATTCTTAGTTTTCTGAACATTCAAAATCCAAATAAATAACAATCTTCTACAAACCATGTCCTCTACTGCATTTTATAACTCTTACTTGGGACTTCTTATGCAAAGGGCCTTAAAGTGGACTGACCTTTGTGAATACTTATTGTCTCTGTCTCTTCTGTGTGTGCATAGTGCATGAAAACATTTTGTTTTAGAACAGGAAATTCATTTTCAAATCAACACATCAACCAGGAAGAAGCAATTATCCAAGCACACCAAGGAAGAAGTAGTTATCCAAGAAACAAACCACACACCAGAGCATCTTTCACTGAAAACAACATGTCTATAGAGGTTAGTTTTTCTTATTGTAAATGAATTTAAAGATTAAGAAAATACTGTAATTTAATTTTATGGAAATATTTCTTAACTGGTGCAACAGAAACAATATTGATGTTGCTTTAATCCTGGCTTTGAGGAACTTTGGCCTTCTATGATCTTCAGTATCATCTTCTTCATGTTTATCCAAATTTATGAATGGATTAGAAAAAGGGATTATGGAGATAATCCATTATAGTTTCAATATTCTTCATAATATTTCAATGTTATGAAATTTTTACAGTTAGTACATCCCCCATACCCTTCCAAAATGAGTTGATTTTTTAAAATTATGGTATGAAAACTGTATGCCTAGGCATATAGGAAAAGGGGAAGGAAGACCCTTTTCCCTAGGCTGGGGAAAAAATGCAAGAGCTTTGTAAAAGATGTAATAAACCCTATGAATTATATAGCAGTAACAAAAAGAAAATCAACTGCTATTTTACTCTAACAGAAGAGGAACACCCTCTTATTATAATCTAAAAATAGGCAAATAAAGTAATTTGATAGAATTTTTCATGTTAAAATGAAATTTATTAATACCCGATTTAAATATCTACCAATGAATAAGTGGAGTGCCGCTGGTGGCAAAATGTAACAGGGGTCACAAAATCCGAAAACCACCAAAAATGGGATAGTCAAGCCTTACGAAAAGGAAAGTGACTGCCACTTTTCAGAGTGTCACTTTTCTCTCCTCTGAAGATGCACTCTTTGAGTGTGAAACGCACGTAAGGCTTGACTATCCCGTTTTTGGTGGTTTTCGGATTTTGTGACCCCTGTTATCTACCAATGACAGTTAAGAGGTGTTTTAATTTTACAGGCTGGTGATTATAAAATACTTGTTAAAACAATCATAAAATAATTTTTAAAAACGATGCTAAATGGTTTTACTTTAACTTAGCATAATTCAAAACCTTATCCAATCAAATATTATTCATCAGAATTCATATTGAAGCATGTAAACGACATCCTTTAAATATCGAGTGCATTCTCTTTAATAACCTATGATATACTTTAGTATTAAAATATGTTTAAGTACGATATACTTTAGTACTAAAAGTCTCAAAATTTTTACGATTATGTGGGAACCCTTAAATGTCAGTATGAACATTTACATATAAGCCCTGCAAACCAGCAATGGCGCGTGGCAGGGGGTGTAAAACACCTATATCCCTAACTAACCTGGGAAGCAATTAGCTTCTCTAATACTTTGCGGGAAAAATTACCAAAGATATCTATCCGTCCTGGCGACTATTTCCCTGTATCGCTTTTTCATTTTCTTTTGAAGATTGCATGCGTTACTAGCTGGGATGAGAAAATCAACTATCTCCTCCCCGAGATCTGTAGTGACAAACTTTTCAGAAAGCTTCCTACGGTATTCAAGTTTTCTTTCACTAAGAGAGTTCCACCAAGGGATTCTATCATAGCCGAAACACTGCTGTGAAATCTGAAATCTCCCTTTACGAACCTAGCTGCCCTACGTTGAACTATCTCAAGATGGGATGTTAATCCTACTTCGTGAGGATCCCAAATCACACAGCAATACTCAAGGAGAGGACGAATCAGGNAAAAACGTATTCCTTGTCATCTTTAAAGAACTTCTGTTTTACGTTCTATCTAAGCGAATACCGTCGCAATTTATTTCGTAAAGTTCGAACGCTAAGGTCAGGGTAAAACACGGATTGCGCGAATTGGTTCTGTTGCGATGTGTTTTGGGAGAGCAACTCTGGCGCTTACTGCAAAGCGCTATGTAGGGAGGTGTAGATCAGTGTAGATGAAACAATGGTTCCCTTGAGACTCCTTTCGGCGTCCCAGGCCGGCTTAATTTCGATCTGGCAAGTGTCTGAATACGTTCTCAAAAGTATATCATTCCGTCATTTTTAAAAGAAGATGAGATTAGTGGTTGGTTACTACTCTGATCCGAATCCTACTAATCTCAAAATTAGACACACAAGATGAAGAAAGCAAACTACTAACCTTACATAGGCTGCGTGAAGAGATGGTTCTTTGCTTCTAAGCCATACAAATGTCGACCTTGGTACACTGAGTATGAAAGTTGCTCAAGGTAAAAAATGGTTATAAATATGGATAATATGTTGATCACTTAATTATAGCAATCTCAACAATTTCTTTTTATATGACATTTATAGTGCCTGAGATATCTTAAAAATGTCTAAAGAGGATTTAACTAGGAATTTACCACAAAAAAAATAACCAGCCTCAACTTTAAACTAAATTTCATTAACAGTAAGCAGATGTCAAATGAAATAGTTAAAGGAGTGACAGGTTTGAAAAATGTTGACATTACTGAGACTCGAACCCAAATCCAATTTGTCTCTTAATGAACATATTGTGTTGAAATATCCTTTTTCATGAAAATAATGAATGAATAAAGTTTAGAGACATTAGTGAGGTGTAAACATTAATATTGTCCTATTTTAGGCACAGTTTGCAAAGTGATTAGATTAATTAATATGTAGTGAACTAAGATTCTCACCAAAATCTAACATACGATAAATCTAACTCATACAAATAAATAATTCAGCAGCTGTAATGCATCCTCAACTGTTGATGAACAATGGTTGTCCTGAAAATCTTTTACATTTCTCAAACCAATATCGTTTTTTTTTGTGGGAAACACACATTTCCACTGTTTAACCTCAGACATATCTTGTACAGCAGATGCTCCCCATCACACCTGCCAGCCAGATTTGCTACAATGCCACGATTTAACCCAGCTCATGAACATGGTCAAAGTGAAACTACTGTCAGATTCTCTTATTATGAATACTAGTGTTTGAGTTGAATAAAAAATAATTTAGCAATCCCTAAGAAAAACATGTTGCATAAAATTTTAGCATGTTTCACCCTGCATTCAACCATATAATGCAAGAATTTTTCTTAACATGCAAATTTACATTTAATGGAGTGGAGAGACTGCATAACTTGGAATCAGACTGCCTACAATGTTGAATTTTGCACCTGTTCCATCTTATCTTATTTTATAATACAAGATTATTAAAGCTGAGGAACACATGAAAAATAGGCTGGGCAAAATAAATGTTTGCATTTTTGGTAAGTTTAGTTCTTAATTATATCCAAACTAAATATAAAATCTGTTAGCAGTCAGTAATTATCAAATACTTAGAAATGTTAAAAAATTATCAAGAATTCAGTTTTCTTGGCTTTACCTCACCCATGATTTGATTATCTGTTAAGTAATAAACTGATCAAAATCCTAAAGTTCAGTTTAAACTGTATAGTCTTTAAATAATTATCAGAGTAAGGTCTTCCTAAAGTGAGACTTTGTACACAGATCATTACTACCACTTACTAGTTTCTCATAGGTTTGACAAATTTATATAGAGATGTAGACACATATGTGTCTTCATATGTATCTCATTGACCATTACTGCTTTTATATATACATAGAGCCTCAGAATTTACTTTGGTGGTGTATCATATATCAAATACTATTTAGGTTTAGCAGTCAACATATATTTATCCATTCATGATTATAGTATAGTAATGGTATATTTCTATACATTCATAACTTAAATATTGATGACATGATTTAATATATTAAAGAGATTAACTTTATAGCTTTGGAACCTTTTATTAAATTTTAGTGTGAAGAGTCAAGAAAATAAAGGTTTGATTCATCTCATGAAGAGGGATAACAATCATAAAAAATACAATAGTTTCTAATACACAGAGTCTATCTTAGAGAGCGCAGATTCCAACTAATAATAAGTAAATCTTAGCCTGGTAACCCTGAACTTTTAATTTGTAATTGGCGCGTAATCAACAAATGAAGTTAGCTATCCGTCGACATAAAATCGCAAATATATTTCTTGTTCTACGATAGATAGATATACGTTGTCAAAATCTCTGTCGATAACAATCGTAAGATTTGTCAGTTCCCGCAGCATACGATGTAGAAAAAGATCTTAGTATCGCTGCAATTTCTGTGGATCTGTTAAATCTGCTATTGCCTTTGATGAGTTTTAGAATCACCCTGCGCCTACTTTTAGATTCCACTTAATAGTTGTCTTCGCTCTCAACTTTCTTTAAATTCTAAACTTTAAATTTAGAAAATGATTTACCTTTAAAAACATCCGAAGTAATAGAACGGAGAATATATTTTCTATATATTTTTAGACTATGTGAATTTCACTATTCATTGAAGAGCATACATTTAGTACATAAAAATTATAACCTACACATAAAATTACGGCTTAAAGTACATACATGAATTTTAGTTCTTATGAATGAGTGTTCAGCAACATTTTTGTGTTAACTAAATTTCCCGAGTAAAATATAATCGTTATTACGCAATATTTTTAGATGGCGTGTATTAGTACACGCGTACCAATTCCGTTTTCGTTCTCTAAAAACGTATTCCTTGTCATCTTTAAAGAACTTCTGTTTTACGTTCTATCTAAGCGAATACCGTCGCAATTTATTTCGTAAAGTTCGAACGCTAAGGTCAGGGTAAAACACGGATTGCGCGAATTGGTTCTGTTGCGATGTGTTTTGGGAGAGCAACTCTGGCGCTTACTGCAAAGCGCTATGTAGGGAGGTGTAGATCAGTGTAGATGAAACAATGGTTCCCTTGAGACTCCTTTCGGCGTCCCAGGCCGGCTTAATTTCGATCTGGCAAGTGTCTGAATACGTTCTCAAAAGTATATCATTCCGTCATTTTTAAAAGAAGATGAGATTAGTGGTTGGTTACTACTCTGATCCGAATCCTACTAATCTCAAAATTAGACACACAAGATGAAGAAAGCAAACTACTAACCTTACATAGGCTGCGTGAAGAGATGGTTCTTTGCTTCTAAGCCATACAAATGTCGACCTTGGTACACTGAGTATGAAAGTTGCTCAAGTTTACATGCGCGGAATTATCCTGCTAGCGGAATGACTAAACCGCAGAAGCTTCCTGCGTCATAACGGCATTGAAGGCGGGAGTGCAGATGCACTTAGTTATCTGAACGCTGAGCTATTTCCTTTCTGAGTTTAGTTTCGTTTGATACCTAAACGTTCTGAAGAGGAACGTGATTTTATTATAATATTGATCATACGTTGAATAACATTTTATTAATTTAAATGAGTAGATCGATTAAAATTCTTTTATCTCATAAAATAATCATAAAAGATGATAATGAGATGATGGTCAAGAATCAGACCTACGTAGTTTTTAATGATAACATTATTTTTGCAAGTATACTTCCTAAAGGGTCCTGTTTCTAAACACAATAAAACCAGCTTATGATTCTTTACAGGGGGCTGATTGAAAACCCTATTACAAGTAGGATAGTATTTTAACAAGAACTTTTCATTTCTTACATGTTTGAAAAAAAGACGGTTTTTGGGTTCTTTAATTTAAAAAAGTCCTTTAGACCTTGGAAACGAAAAGGGAACCTCCTTAGTTGTTCTTTGATTGCCTCAAAAATTTAGTGACTACGTGAACTATTTGGAAAAATTGTTATCTTCCAAATCGATTGTGTGAGCCTTCACTTTTTGGTATTCCATGACAACAAAAGCAAACTGACAAAGAATAAATTTATTTATACAGATACACCGCAGCAAATACAGACGACCTGGGTATCGATGCATGGTATGTGATGTCTTTGTATAAAAAAATGTTTTTTGTCAGTTTGCTTTTATTGTTATCTTCCCTTCAACTCTTTGGGCACAGAGAGGACCCTCGATAAATACCTCAATAGACAGAAGGTAGAATTAAAATATCTGCTTTCAAATATAGAAAAACCTAGATCTCGAATACCACATTAAGAACATACATAGATTAAAATGAAAGGGTAGAAAAACGTGCAAGGATTGTATTACTAGGTAGGATATAAAAACTTACTTCAGAAGCTAAATTAAGAAAAACGGAATGATAAGAGTAATTTTCTGAAGAAAATACTTCATAGAAATAACTTGTTTTTTTACTAATATCTTAGATGTAAGTTTCGGTAAGGAAAGAGCGGCAACGAAATATTTTATGAAAGCAGGACATTTTGCCTCCAGATTCTTATATTCTTTAACATAATGCTTGTTAAACTTCCTTCAATGCTAAAGGTCAATAATAGAAACAAGGAAGTTCTTTTCTAATTGATTCAGTTTAGTATATATAGCTTGCAAAATTCAATTCCAATGGCATACAAAGTAAGTATTTTTATCAATCTTTATTGAAAAACCGCAATTTAACGAGAAAAATAAGCGAATGTAAGCAAATGGAAATAAAGAATACTGAGTGAAATAAAATAAAAAACTTTTTTATTAGTATAATAAATCTTTCACGGTTATATTACAGCATACAAAATGGATGTATCCTCATTGAGGCAACATTCGATTCTATAATAGTAACTGCATCAGAAATTTTAGCCGAAATTCTAAAAACAAAAGCGGTAATTAAACGTCATTAAAACACAAAAATTTACTTCAAACGCCTGGTTAAATATAAACAACTTATAATTAAATAAGACCCAATATCATAAAAAATAAATAACAAAATATTAGGCATAAAAAGGCAAGAATGCTGGAAATTAATTAAACAGAATAATCAACCAAATAACATCTTTCGGCCAAAGCCGATAAAGCAAGTGTTACTTAATTTAGTCCACCATCACCGATTAAATAAACAGAGATTCACTCAAAAGAGTTTAAATTCCGCCAGAATTCTCTAAAGACAACGAAAAGGACTCAGACATGATGTACCGACTCCCATGGACTCAGAGCGAACGCATAATGTCCTTGACAACCGAATGCAAGTCTCCTATAATTGAATTTAAATGATCACGTGATTGAGGGAAGGGGTTGAGAAATCCTGCGCAAAGTTTAAAACTCAAAACTTCACCAATCTCAGGCACAACTTTCGACGTTGTATTCCTCTGGCGCAACAAGTTCGGGAATTGCGGATATATACACAGAAGACGGTAGATATATATGAATGAGGCGCACACACTGCGCGGAAATTGCAGCCAAAAATCTTGTGGCGGATGTGACTTGGAAACGGACGACAAACTTTCGAAGGATAATATTTCAGTGAGAATTTTTCAAAGGTCGAGCAGTCAGGCCATAGTAAATTTAGACAAAATTCAGCTCTTTCTCCCCCGCTTTCGTTCTACAAAACGTTGCAGTCATCACAACACTCTGCCGCACAAGTCACTCATGGTGGGGCTCCCGGATAGCCAAGTGGGCAACGCGTTCGGCTTCGGTGAAGCGGTCCCGGGTTCGATTCGTGCGAAATGACCTCACCTATCGAAGCACTTTTAACAATACCACTACTACACTCTTGGTAAAAAAAATCATATGATATAATAATAATGATATATTGCTGTTAAGCACTTCAGTGTTCAAAAACTAGCAGTAACATCCCAGTAAAATTAGAATGATAACATACTAAGAAAAGACCACGCAATACTACGCTCAATAGTCTATAAATCGCCAAATAATCGTTTAGACTATCAACACTCGATGACCAAATTTATTTATACGACAGTTCCCAATAAAGAATCACATATTATTTATAAAATGTGGCCGTTTAAAGCGATTAAGTAAACTCAAAAAGTCACAATATATTGTAACAAGTTGGGAAATATCACAATCACTAAACAGCAATTAGAAAATACGTCCCAACTTAATTTTATAAAGCGAGGATCAAAATTCCACACTTAGTACCACATAAGCTTTGGTTGAGATTACGGCATAATTACAAAATAATAATTAGAAAATTTGCCTCAAAAAATACAACGTAAACTCATGTAAGTATAACGTATACTCGTATCACTCATATACCGCAACTGGTGGCGCCATCCAACGCCTCCTAACTGTACTTCTTTGAGAGTGGGAAACTACGATCTCCAATTTAAGATTCCACCCACGGATCCCATTGCTTCTCTCATTTGAGGCTTTCTTTGTTATATCCCCCAGGAGCCACAGGACTAATTCATCGAATAACTATTTGATGACCAAGATTTGATAAAGCCGGTGTGCAATTCTTTATCAGATCTTAAGTTTAAGAAGGGGAATACCGGGTTTTCAGGGCGTCAATCAGAGATGCCAAATTATTTTATGATCTAGCTAAATGAAACCTGAAAAGGAGTTAAAAAGTCTCTAAAGAAAGAAAAGGTGATTCGCTGAAATTACTCAAAAACAAATTATGTAAATTCGCATTCAGAGATACAATATCGAGACAGTAATGCCACAATTAAAACATATCGAATGAGATTTAAATGAAAATCTTTCATCACCAAAGAGATGACATTTATATTTATAGGTAAGTCGAGCTTCTAAGCACACATGTACGAAGTGGAAGGTTTTCTAGGTACGTGGAATTTCGCGGAAACAGAAAAAGTAGATAAAAAAGAGGAAAAAAACGCTATATTTAGCGACAAAATTGTTATGTTGGCACCTATGACAAAACGTAGGAAGGAGGGTGAAGAACCCTCCAGTCGTATCTCCAAAGCTGTCTGAGGTACGGATTGACAGCAAGGTTTGGGAGTTTGATTTTGAATTAACCGTAAGTAAAATCACCGATATTTTTTAAACAATTAATCTAAATTGTACAGAAAATCAACGTCTGTGTACCTGTGATAAACCACTTATTATGTCTTACGCCGATTATGGTAAGCTTTTGAATTGGTAACATTTCGTAGACCCGCTAGAATAGCTACGGATCATTTCTTGCATTTTAGTTTTTACTTGAAAGAATGAATATTGCATATTAAGGCTGGGATGTCGTACAATATTTTACCGTGTGTAACAATTCCTTTGTGGTACATACTTGAGATAAACCTAGGCAAATAACTTTTTCTTCGGGGTCTTAAGGGAGTTGAGCTTTATTTTGACGCATCAATTTAATTTATTATGAACATTTTTATTTTATTTTAGTAAAATTTTACAGAATTATCAAATATATTCTGTTAGAATGGTTCTTCATACCTTCGAGTAACAGGGTCTGCAATTCATCAGAGGGAGCCCAGGTGCAAATTTCCAACTGCTTCTACGCGTTTACCCTAGCGTTCTATTCGCCTTTCCTATAGCATCTCGAATACGTTCTTAGGACTTTAAACTATTGCTAAGTGTAACTCCCGGGTGTTTATTGGGACGGAAGAACAGTTAAGCTTAGTGGATGCGTGAAAGACAGCATTGATGTCTTTTACGCTGTCTCCTTATACTCGAATCAAGCTGCCAACCTTTGTTCAAACTCGATATAACGTTTAGGGCGTTCTGTGGGATACTGCTATTATCTTCTGCTACAGTCTTTCTGTATATGAGAGTATCATCAGTAAGTAATCTAATCTTGCACTTTACGTTATCCACCAGGTCGTTAATGTAGATGAGAAATAAAATCTGCCCTAAACAACATCCCTGCGGAACACCTGATGTGATGCATTCATGAAGATTAAATTCCTTCCAACGCAACCCGCTGAGAGCTGTTTTCGAGGAAAGATTATATCCAACCATTTTGCCGGTAAAGTACGTATTTAGCCCTTGAATTAGTTTTATGTGGGACACTTTCAAATGTTTTTCTGAAATCCGGAAATACTGCGTCTATTCTAACACCCTTATCTGCGGCATTAGCTATGATATTTACAGAAGGGCAAGCTGTATCTCTCATGATTCTCTCCTTGCGGAAACTGTGCTGGCTATGACTAATTGCTCCCTTTCCTGCATGAAAGTCCATTCTTAAACATGCTATAATATGCTCCTGTATTTTATAAAAGGTCGAAGTGAGTGAAATTGGTCTATAGTTATCTGGTATTAACCCTTTAGCTGCAAGGCCAATTTTCATGTTATTCCCCGAAAAGTGTCAAAAATCCACCAAAAAATGAATTTTTAGTGTGGTCAATGTTTTTTTCATAGGTATATACTTTGGTCCTGCACCAAAAAATGGCAAAATAAAATCAAATTCACATTTTGAGGTTTTTCCTCAACCGAGGAACTTAAAATGCACATCTGTGTTTACAAATGACATAGAAATACACAAAGGAAGATACAAAATGGTCTATAGGTTTTTCTAAGGGCGTGGGTTAAATCCAATTTTGGCAGCTAAGGGTAGTTGTAGCCAGATCGGATATATCCGATTTCGGCAGCTAAAGGGTTAATAAGCAGCTTTTGCAGATGAAGCCATTCTTCCAATTGGCCAACTTTCGGAGGAAGCAATGGAGACGAGAAATAAANTATATTGACAATAATCAGAAAGGAATATTCAACTGAGAACTGTAGATTTAAAATATTAACCTAATTATTCCAGAACTAATGTTATAAATTCATCTGAATTATATTAACAATTTTTTAATGGTGTTGGGTCATTTATAATGTACAATTTAAAACACCCTATCTTAGGAACTGAAGTGACGTTTACTTTTTCCACAAGAGGACTACCCTCATTCAATGATTTCTGATAGAAGACAGGAAGAAGAGCAGCAAGCTCATTAATGACAAGGAAGGGAATACCTTTGGGTCCCGGCGTCTTTTTCCTGCCGATCTGTTGCAAACTTTCCCATTACATCATCTGATAAATCTATGGGGCTCATGTCCGAATCAATGCGCGTAATAAAATGATTAAATGGACCATTATCTGATGCGAAGCATTTCTGGTATTGCTGATTAAGTAGTTTCGCTTTTATAAATGGCAATTCCCACTTTGTTTATTAGGCTTGGAATGGAAAACTGACCTCACTCCACTTCATTCACAAACATACGACCAAAATTCTTTCTGATCGTCGCCTAGTGATTCTAACAAGGATCCATATCGGCATTTCAATCGGCAATTCTTTTTGTGTTTCTTCCTTAACTAGCTTTCGCACTTCCCCATAATTATGCTACTCGAACTCTGTTTGCTCCGAATGCTACTCGAACTCTATGTTTGCTCCTCAATTACGAGTGAATTAATCTTTGCTTTCTTTGCAATGCTCGCAACTTCGGCTTCGTCCAACGCGATTCCGTAGGCCCCATGTCCGTTTCCATAGGCCGGAAAAATACCAGACGGTGAGCTGTGGATAGTAAACTATTGAAGTAAATTAGTCCTTTTACAATAGCGACCTGACGATACAGTCCTGATTGCCGAAACTGAAGACCATTTGTAGAGAATGCTGATGAAGATGACACGAGCTTGGAGGAAACATAATATAAAAATAAACATAAAAAAGACGAAATGTATGACAGCCAGTAAAGAGCCTGTGAGACGTAAGTTCGATGTGGGCAGTGATATTTTTGAGCAAGTATCTATCTTCAGTTACCTCTGAATAAACTTTATAAGTTATGGCATGGTTAGAGATCAGGTGAAGCATCAGTCAGTAAAAGCTGCTAAAGTATCGCGCTGAATGATATAATTTGGAAAAACAAATATCTAAAGAAAGAAATGAAGACATGAGTATGTAAATCTGTTGTGCGACCAATTCTCACATATGCAGCGGGGACAAGTGCGGAAACGATCAAAACAATGCAAATACGGTGGTACCTTGGTTAACGACGTTAATCCGTTCTAAGATTTTCGTCGTTAACAGAAACCGTCGTTATCCAAGGTGCGATTTTCCAGAACCAAACTGCATGTCAATTATGCAGATAAAGCTAATTAAAAGTCATTAATATATTATTATTATTATAAAACACTTTATTCGGCGAGGTTAGGCCCATGTGGGCCTCTCTTACACCTAACCTCTGTAGTCATACATTTACATAGAATTTCAGTGTTAAAAAATGATATAAAATAAAAAAATACATTTAAAAGTAAAGGATAAGATTGCGGGGAAAAAACTCTTCGGCTGAAGGCCTTCAGAGAAAAACCCACGGTGCGGGAAAACGCTCACATAAGAAGGGGAGCGAAAAAAACCCGCGAAAACACAGATAGAAATGAAATAATGAAATCATAAAATCGGTGTAGCAAAAAAAAA
>KZ308529.1:85348-95496 GCA_000376725.2 Ladona fulva | reverse complement strand
GTATGTACCTGGCCAAGAGACCAATTTATGTCTCTTTGAGCGATCCCAGGATTCGAACATTTTCACAGTAATTCACCGGAGACTATGCATGCTTATGCGAGACGATTACCGATGTCTTTACTCGTGTCTAAAGTGCCAAATTTAGACCAGAAATATAGATTAAGTGCTATAAAAATTTTCATTTTTTAGTGCGATAGTTTTTTCTGAGAATCTGATACTGCATGTGTTTCCATCCCTCTTTTCTGTCAGGAAGCGGTAGAACAGCAGTTGACGTCATAAAATAACTATTCAAATTTGGCGAAATTTGCATCTTGTCTCTGTCTCCCTTTGAGAAATCCAGCAGATAATCCATAAGTGTTTTGTATTTGAGATGCCGATTGTACCGTGGGAGTTTTTCTTTCTAGATATTCCCATTCTTATCTGTCCTTGATAGGAGCCTTTTATAGTTATCAGGGCATGTATAGTTTGTTACTCTTCTGAATAAATCCCCTCGAGATGAAAGAAAAGAGCAGAGAAGAGCTCGTTAAGTAAGGGGAAGTAAAAAGAAAAACTGACACTTTAAATTTGGCACTTAAGAGACGCGTAAAGACATCGGTAATCGTCTCGCATAAGCATGCATAGTCTCCGGTGAATTACTGTGAAAATGTTCGAATCCTGGGATCGCTCAAAGAGACATAAATTGGTCTCTTGGCCAGGTACATACATCAGATTCTAGCCCACTCGCGAAGTTTCCCTTGTGAAATTTTCATCACTTGCGTTATTCATCCCCAATTGTCAATGTAGTAAAAGAATAGTTTCTTCATAGATTGAAATATGACCAGATGAAGAAATTAAGAAAGGCTCTCCCTTCGTCCGAAATGCTGACAAAAATACGACGAGAAGGCACCCAATCGTAAGAAGCATCCCATCTCGAGGCAAACGATCGCGGGCCGCGCCGTGCTCTGCGTAACCCCCGAATTAAAATTGTTTTTCTTACGTTATTTATAAACTTAGAGGTTATGTATTGGGGCAGGGGAATTCCGCGGCTGGGGTTTTTCCCCAGGATTTTACGGATAGGTCCCGCTATAACGGAGCAAGGACCAAGGAGCGGCGGCTCTCACGAGTCTCGGGGAGGATTTGAGTGACGGATCGGGGAGCGACGAGGATAGGAATTACGTTGTTTTCTCTGTCAATAAATGTGTTTTGAGGAATTCGGCTCTTCTGATCCAGCTCCCATGATAAGATTCCCCCATCCCCGCGAGGTCCTGTGCCTTCGACGTAGAAGCTCAGGTGGTGGCAGTTACCAAGGGACACGGCGCCGTCAGCGCGCGTCGTGACACAAGAGTAAAACGTTGATTCCAAATCAAACTATTTATCATGTGGCAGACAAATGGATTGTTTTTCTTAGCCTTTTCGACACATTACAGTTGCTTTATTTTCATTTTACAACCCCACAACAATCGGCTAATTTAGTTTCTAGATAGGTCTTCCCATTCTTCAAACCATGTGTATTGGAGATGTGGTAATATAGGCAACTGGAAAACAAAGATTAATAAATAGAACCTTGAGGGAATGCCCATCGATATTCAAAGAAATAACTTATTTTTATTTTATTGAATTGAAATTAAGGTGCCCATCTAGTCTCGAATAATGCTGCACAATCCACATGAAGTAGGATTAGTTTCAGATTTCCTGCGTAGAGCAGCCTGTTTTGCTAGAGGAGATATCAGGTATGGCAGAAGCGTTACAGCTGTGATAAAATTCTGCAGACTGAATTGGTTACGGGTGAGGAGAGTTGATTAACAATGGAAGATTTTCAAAATATTTATTGGCACAGAACTTTGAGACGATATTTAAGACATTGTAGTTTCATTAAACAACAAGCTTGGAAAAATCTTGGAAGAGATCAACATAGGACAATATACGAATAAGCTAATCCTAACATTTAACTCTGGGTATAAAATTATAATCATAACAATATGAAAAAAAACTAGTAATAAACTAATGGCATCATGTTATTGGCCATAAATGTGCACTTGCAGATAAGTTGAGAAATTATATTTATTGAACTGTGGGATTAAAAACGTAGTTCTTGCTTTATATATTAATTAATATGCGGTATATTTGTCAGTATCTTCTCAGTTACAAAATCTGGTTAATTTCCAAATCAAGCAAATGAAGTTTCACGAAGAGCTAAAACAATACAGAAATTTTAATTTGTTTCAAATATCCTAAAATGCACAAAATTCTGTCCAAATTAGAGCTTATGCAGAACTCTTGTCATCATAAACATGTACTGTAAAGTATAAAAATTACTATTAAGTAGAAATTTAATTAATTCTTTTCTGCATATGGTACGAAAGAGAGAGTCTAGAAGCTTGCAAAATTGATATTTTAGAACGTTTCTAATTTTTTGAGAATAGTTCATTACCTTCCCCTAGACCATTCTCATTGGCTAATTATTCTTCTCAGGCTTGCTATTCTTTAGTTATTCTTCTCTCCCAAAAATGCCAACGTAGTTGCCAAAATATGTATTGAGAACAATACTTGCTAAGAGTGACCACTGAAAACCCTAATCCCTGCTGGTTGGAAATTTTCAACGGTTAGTTTGCATTCAAACAATGGCTTTTTGGAGGTTTTCTCAAACTCTAATATCTCAATGGCTAGGTTAAATTGTATGCTATTGCAGAACTGGTCCACAGACAAAATTTGGTGCTTCAGCTATTAAAGATATGGTTGGAATTAAGCAATGAAAATCTTTATTTGTAACAAAACCAAAGATCCTGGTTAAAAGGAAGTAAAATGAATGTCAGCTCTGTCTTAGGTCCATGATCAATGAACCATAGCTTACCATCTTAGCTAAGCTATGTAATTGAAGACAAGTGAACTACTTAAATGAAAATTTGAGTTATACTTAATATCAGTAATTTTTAATATATCCATGACACTATAAACTGTGTCAATAGTAATACCGACATCTCACTAGAGACTTTAAACCCTGTTGTTAGTTAGTAGTAGTAATAGTTGTTTTCAAAGTGCTTCAACATCTAAGATCATTTTGCATATGAGCCCCTACAAGGAATCTAAATCGGAACAGCTTTTGCCAAAGTCGAACATGTTACCCACTTGGTTTTCTGAAGGCCCTGAACTTAATTGCTTTCTAAAAGTGCTAGAAATTATCTTAAGAAAATAGCTTATTTTCTTCTTACTCTTCATATGAAACACAAGTTAATCATCAAAGAAAGCCACATAGCCAGAGAACAGATTACTAGATGCCTGTACCTCTCAAGGAGTTCCCTGCTGGAATTATGATTCTGGCAAAAGAGACCATCAGTAGGAGAATCACATTTAAGTTATACTGAATTCTTGCAAGACACTCTCTCCATTCTCTTGTGAGATATAAATGTCTAAGAATACTAACTCATACACATGGTGTTTGCAAAGTAGCCAAATACAGTAATGACTATTAAAGGCAGTTAACTGGGAACTCAGTGAAGACTGCATTATACCGTTATAACTGGGTTTTGGCAACTTTCTATATAAATCGCACACCTCTATGTGCTAAGTCTAACACCATTTCCCTTCCCTTGTTTAACTTTTTTATTCCTTTTAAAAATTAGAAAAATATGGGAAGATTTTTCTGCAACTGAATTTTTAAATAAGTGCTTTACTTAAAAAACGAGCCATCTTTAGTTCACCAAAGGTTATTTGCCAAAGTTTAAGATAAGATATCTATATCTCCTGATTTATATCAGTGACCTGAGCAACATGTTTGATAGCAATGTATTTGTTGATGACTCAGTAATGTATAAAGAAATATCAAGCAACTAGCAAGAATAATCAAGAAATTAGCATTTCACTACCAATCTATTTAGTTGATATTCAAAGATAGTGCAAAAAATAGAAATTAGATCTTCATGTGAATAAATGCTAGGCTTAGGCAATTTTTTCCTTTCTTCAAAAGGAAAAAAATGCATCAAAACCACCTGTACAAAATTAGCAAAATGAATATAAATGTAGTTGATTCAGTTGAATATCTTGGATCACTCTTACAAATAAATTAAACTGGAGCACACATATCAGAAGCATTGCAGTACAGAAACGAAGCTTGGTTTTATAAAGAAAATTGTGGGTAGATGCGAAGAAAAGGTAACAGAGTGATGTCATTTCACCTTAGCCAGGCTCCATCTGGAATATGCGGTAAGTATATGTGATCCAGTGGATGAAACATATGTATGTACTTGCGATGCTGAGAAACTGTAGTGCAGGATAATACGCTTTGTTGAAAAGTGCTACACTAGGAAGCCAAGCATTACAAAAATGTTCACAGATGCAGGTTGGGGATCCTTGAAAGAAAGGAGATCAGAAGCTAGGCTGTGATTACTTGATACATTCAAAGAAAGTACATTTGTAGAAGAAGTAATTGTTATCATGCTACCCCCTGTTGCTTTGTCCAGTTGAGCAATGGACATAAAATAAGAGAAATGGATGCCAGGACAAGTTGTTTTAGAGTCATCCAGCCAGGAAATAAACGAACGTTGCAAATTCACAATTGGGAATTTCAATCCAGTGATCCTCTTTATAAGATGTGCACCTTTTTAAAAGGGCACCAGATTTCTAATTCAGCCAGGTGCCTGCAGATTTTAATATTAAAAAAATATTAATCATGCAATGTTTCTATAAATCTTATTAAGTATATTTTTGCTCCCTTAAACTCCCTTAAACAGCTCNCTCCGTGAAACAGCTCGTAAAAATGGGCACTTTTTCCGCTCTATCTATGAAAAATACCAAATGTTATGAAAACAGAAATGATTAGCTTTTATGATTACATGCACGATAGAACGTACTATACGTTGGTGTAAATTGTTTTTTTGTGCAATTTCTACTTTAAATTTTACATGACTTCAAATTTGAGTTTTTAATGAAAAAAAAAGGAATTCAGGCGTCAAGAACCGAAGAATAAACATACCTTTCTGATTTTGTTAATTGTAGATGTTCTAACCAGTCAAATTATATAAAAATTACTTTAATACCTTCATAAAATATCTATTTATTGAATAAAATGTTCAGAGAACGAATTCCTTTACAAATCTGTTCAAAAATGAGATCTAAAGAGGTGGGTACCCCGGGTGCCCAATAACGTAGGTAAAGTTGGGTGCCTACACAAGGGTTAATAATGCATATATTGATGAAAATTCCAAAAAAAATTGAACATTAAAAGTGTTTTTGTGAGAAATTGAGTACACAGGTATTTCGTAAAAACGTTACCCAGTTACAGTTGTAGTTCAAAACCAGAGTATTTTGGATTTCCTATTCATAGCCAGCTTAATTATGTTTCTGACTATTCAAGTGACTCTTGTGGACTTAAATGAGTTGTACTTGCCCAAGGAAAAATATCTGGCACTTCATGAATATGCCCTGTTCATGACGTCTTTGTTGGGAAGTTTTTCCCGTACGAAGTATACCAAAAGTAAACTTAGAACATAAATTTCAGATGAGTATAGTGAAAGTGCTCTTTGCATCTCAACAACCTCCTTCAAACCAGATATATTTATATGCACTGGTATCGAAAAAACAGGCTCACATTAAAAGTTCACATTAAAAATTTTGTTCCTTTGTTTGAAAAATAAACGTTGTTTTACTATACTCACCTGTATTTGGGTTACATTGTGAATAATGGTATATTCTGTACTTTACACCATAAAAGAAATTCAAAGGATTTGTTTTCTTGTTTCATTAATGTAAGGTTGCCTAACTCAAGGGGAATGTGCTCCTTATAAAATTTGTAATGCAATCCTATGGCACCAAAAGAATGGAAACTCCTGTTCTAGAGACTCATTCTTTATGTGAAAAATATGTGATTACAATAAGCTAGAGAGGTAACTCGTACATGCAGAAAGACAGCTTGCTAGGTATGTAAATATAGATGATGGTACATACTTCTTCTGATTCAGGATGTCTTCATTTTCTTGTCAAAGATTTACTTATTGCAAGCAAGAGAGTCACAGGGAATGCAATTAGATAAATAGAAGAGGAAAGGAGGAGGTCGATGGCGATACAAATAATGTAAAAAATATTTAGACTATCAAATAAGGAAGAAGGTTGGCCATAGCATATTGTAGTGCATTAAGAAGGGTAAAAATAACCTTATAAGGTGTTAGCAGAGCATTGTAAACTGCATTTTCACCATGCATTTCATGTGAAATAACCAAGACAGAGGGAAAACCACAAGCAGGATAAGGTTTTAGATGAGAGCACTTAAGCAGGAATTACTGTATTTTGGTGACAGCTTGGAACACTTGGACTAATGAGGCTATCAATGTCATTGTCATGATATTTTAAATACTGAGTAAGGGTCTCTGGTAGTATTTCTAAACATTCATATCACATGTGATTGCAGAGAAAACCTTACGAAAAAAATCCTGTGGTAACAATTTATCCCATCAGGCTTCTGTCTCATCCCAAAATTGCATTTCCAGCAAATAACATCTCTTAGTTCATTTAACCAGTTTTTCATATGACCAGTATTTATTCAAACACATTAAAAGCTTATTAATATCCCACCTAATCTGCAATTTTATTCTAATATTTATTGGAATTGTAAATATGGAATAATGTATTGTAATTAATATAAATCAGATGACCACTCAAGTCTAACATTTCTCTAATAAGTATACCATCATTATCAAATATTTGATACCTAATTATCAACAGGCATTATCACAATTATTTAAATAATATTCATGTTTATATTGGGTCAACAACATGGTAATAAAACTTGCAGGAAACTGTAATATAAGGAGAAACGGACATGAAAAAAGTCTGACGGAACCGGGACTCGAACCCGGGTCTCCCAATTGCCGGTCGGTTGCTCTATCCATTGAGCTATTCCACCAGAACATTTCTCCATGCCGTTTGGGAGACTTCGTAGGTCCCATTTCCTTGTCTTTAATATAAGCTTGCTTAAAATTATAGATTCAACTGAGATTATTCATAATATNTACAGAATTATCCAATATATTCTGTCAGAATAGTTCTTCATACCTTCGAGTAACAGGGTCGGTAATTTATCAGATGAATGTTGCAAATTTCCACCTTCGCTTTTCGCAATCGGGTGGTAAGAAGTTTTAACCCTTGTGTAGGCACCCGGGTACCCACTAAGGTGTATTTTTGCTTGTACGTTGATTATAAAGAGAGATATCGCTTTGATGCTTCACATCGTCGTTATCTACCTGAATCCCTAGGAAATACTACCATTATAAATACGTTAACCAAATTTACTGCTTAAATAAAAGCATTAAAAGTTCACATACGTCTTGGGGGCACCCGGGGTACCCGGGTACCCACCTGAAATTTCCTTCTCATTTTCTGACACATATGCGTTGGAAATCGTTCCTTGAAAAATTTATTCAATAAATAGACATTTTCTGAAGATATTAAAGCCATTTCTATATCAATTGAACGGTTAGAACTTTTACTATGAATAAAAATAGAAAGGTATGTTTCTTACTTCCGTATANAACAAATTTCCATAATATATTTATCATTCATGTGTTATTGATGCTACCTATAAATTGTGCATTTCTTACACACTTTCCTATTTTTATGACTATTATCTTACTGATCGGTAACCCATACTTTTTATAGCCTGGTATTATGCCTCTATCAAAGAAAGAATGAAATTAAAATCTTTTTTAAATGTACCTTTTATAAATAATTTTGAAATTTGACTTCCAAATGTTTGTTTCATCAATACTTCCAAATAACATTACCAAGAAGGATATCTACCCAAGCAATTTTTTTTATGATTAGGAAAGGATCATTGATAGGAAAATGATGAATCATGACTAGGAACATATTTTAGTATTATAGAATCCTCCTCTGTTACAATAGAAATGACTGCTGATGGCAACATATATGTGAGGGAAGTTCAACACCAAAACCATAAAAAAAATAGTAGTATTTAAAATGAAAACCCAACATTTAACTGGAATTTTTCTTATGTATTACAGGAATTAATCTATCATTAATTAATGTATATAACTAATTAATGTCTCATATTTATAATGGTAGTGCTATTGATATTCTTTACATCACAAAGTACAGATAAAGTATAAATTAAACATTTTAAATTTTCCAGGTGCCTTTGGACCAATCCCAGAAGTCAATTGTGACATCTTCATTGTTTATGAAAATTAATCTATCAACCCTAGGAAATCAAAAGGTTTATAAATTAATAAATTTGGCAAAAGAAGAGAAGCTTAGTCCCGAATTTTATAAAAGTTCATAGGAGAGAGGAGATAAAAATGGAGAGGGAATATGAGAGCATAATTTTCTATCAAACAAAATTGGATAATTTAACACAGAGTCATGGAAGGGATCATCGAGATACCCTGTATGTTATGGAGAAACTTGCAGAGGAACTTTGCAAGGATGGACAATTACAAAAAGCAAGAAATATAAATGAAGAGCTGTTAGAAATTTACTATGAAAAACGTGGCAAAAATAATAAGGTGAATTTAATTAGATCCAATATTGCAGACATCCTTAAGAGACAGGGAAAGATACTTGAGTCAAAACGTCTATATGATGATATATTGGAAAAGCAAGAGATGGAATTGGGTAATAATCATCCAACGGTGTTATCAACAATGTCAAATTTAGCTGAAATTCTTAAATACCAGGGAAAGTTGGAAGAATCAAGGAAATTGTATGAAGAAGTTTTAGTAAAGGAAAGAAAAATCTTTGGAATCAATAATCGTAGAGTGGTAGGTAAAATGTTTGCCTTGGCTGTTGTGCTAAAAGATCAGGAGAAGCTGTCTGATGCAAAGAAACTCTTTAAAGAAGTACTGGAAATACAGACTAAGGTCTTTGGAGAAGATGCTCCACCAACGCTGCTGACTATGAGCTACAAAGCTGGTCTACTTTTTGAGTTTGGAAGGTTACAAGAATCAGAATCAACGTATAATCTTCTGTTGGAAAAAAGGATTAAAGTTTTTGCAGAAGACCATCCATCTGTCATTACCGTCATGAATAGCATTGCATTCATGTACAATGAAATGGGTAAGAAGGCCGAGGCTATGGATATGTTTGACAAAGTGATTAAAAAGCAAAAGTTGTTGATTCAAACAGACCATCCTGTATGCATCAATGCATTAAGTAATATTGCATTTCTTAATGATACTGAAAAATTAGAGGAACTAACATCCATATATGAGGAGCTTATGGAAAAGCAGAAGGAATGTTATGGGCAGAATCACCACAAGATATATATTACTATGGTATATTTAGCGAGAGTACTTGAACAACAAAAAAAGCTAGAGAAAGCAAGACAAGTCTATGAGGAGGCTCTGGAAAAGCAAAGAGAATTCTTTGGGTGTGATAATCCTCTTGTGTTATCCACAATGTCACATATTGCCCGAGTTATGTATTTACAAGGTAATTTGAAAGAATCCAATGGTCTGTATGAAGAAATATTAGAAGAAAAGAAGATCCTTTATGGAGAGGATTTCCCTGGACTGTTTGATGTAAGGGCCAACATTGCTTTTAACTTCAAAACACAAGGTAAAATGGAGGAGGCAAAGCAGATCTTTGAAGAAAATTATGCCAAGAGAAAATCAATATATGGCTCAGATCATCGAAAAACCCTTAACTCTTTGTCTGTCCTTGCAGGTCTGTTAGTAGACCAGAAAAAGTTTGATGAAGCACTGACCTTGTTTGATGAGGTTTTACTGAAAGAGCTATCTTTGTATGGAAAAGATCACTTACGCACATTGAAGTCAATGTCTATGGTGGCATGTGTATTAAAGAAACAAGGAAAGCTAATGGAAGCAAAAGATCTGTATGAAGAAATTTTAGAGGCAAAAGAAATTGCTTGGTTTTGATAATTTTAAAGTAACTAAGTCTATCAATGAAATTGCAGAGATACTTGAAGAGCTAGAGATTGTGCTAGGAGCAGATTCCTTTTAAAAACGCATTGCAAAGAAATAAATGTAAAAAGAATATTTTTGGAGGTCATAGTATTTTATGGTTTTATATACCATGTCATGTATATATTATACATATGTCATGACATTAAAGAAAGATTATCAAGTTTTAAACCAAAATATTTAACATCTTATTTTGTAAGAAATATTTCAATTTAAATTATTTTTTCACCTAAATCTGTA